>JAUZND010004003.1:0-11939 GCA_034780555.1 Coelogynopora nodosa
TTAATATATTGTGAATGTTCCACTTTGTAGAGGTCCCATGTGAAAGTTAATATATTGTGAATGTTCCACTTTGTAGATGTCTCATATGAAAGTTAATATATTGTGACTGTTCGACTTTGTATGTGTCCCATATGAAAGTTAATATATTGTGAATGTTCCATTTTGTAGATGTCCCATGGGAAAGTAAATTTATTGAAAGTGTTCCACTTTGTAGATATGTGAAAGTTAATATATTGTGAGTGTTCCACTTTGTATGTGTTCCATGTGAAAGTTAATATATTGTGAATGTTCCACTTTGTAGAGGTCCCATGTGAAAGTTAATATATTGTGAATGTTCCACTTTGTAGAGGTCCCATGTGAGAAAGTTAATATATTGTGAATGTTCCACTTTGTAGATGTCCCATATGAGAGTTGATATATTGTGAATGTTCCACTTTGTAGAGGTCCCATGTGAAAGTTAATATATTGTGAATGTTCCACTTTGTAGGTGTCCGCTCAGAACCAACTGAAAGCTCCTCTGGAGATCATTGCAGCACGTGACCATCGACTCAACACTGTCTATCAGTTCTTCCAGCCACACACGGTTCTTAACAGGTGACCTTTTGCAACATAACAACACTTGAATGTAGTTTTTTACTATTTGATGTTAATATTTATTTGATCTAATCATGTGTAGATGTTGAGTTGAAATAGTTGGAATTATGTTTAGCATAAATTTATTGCAGAGATTGTACTGCTGTTAATAGATGATCCGACCACTTCAAAGTTAGATACAGTGTTCCCATTATGTATAACAAAATGTACAATGGAGATATCCCTACTGTGTGGTACAAAAACTGTATTGTCCCACTTCCAAAGAAAGGACATGTCGATATTGCAGTCAACTACAAAGGATAAGTCTATCCTGTATCGGTGCTAAAATATACAACCAACTCTTATGAATATCATGCGGCCTCACATAAACAAACTTCAAAGTTCTGATATTGGAACGTTTAATTGAAGGAATCAGATCTAAAAACCTAGTAGCAATGTGGCTGTTTGTGGATTTTAAAACGGCGTTTGATTCAATTTACAGAGGAAAAATTCTGGATGTTTTGAGAACATATGATATCCTTGAAAGAATGTAAAATGCAATAAGTATTCTCTACAATAACACCGAATCCTAAGTTTGTTCTCCAGATATAGATGCAGAATTATTTAAGATCTTAACTGGTGTTATTCAAGGAGATACATTAGCACCATTCCTTTTCATATTTAAACTGAACTACACACTTAAGAACAGCTATCGACAACATGTGCGTAAGACGTACTTGGTCACTTTGAAGTTATTATAACTGATGTAGATTTTTGGTGACAATCCTACACTGAAGTGTCATTTATATTGCAAAAAATTGAAGAAGCACCCAACTAATATCGGTTTGGATTAAAACGAATTGAAGACCGAGTTCATCAGTATAGGAGAGCAGGGATAGATAACTTATAGAAATGGTAACTCTATCGAGCAAGTAGTAACTGGGGCCCTGACTAAACACCTCTATGATATATGTGGAAATTGTATTGAAGACCGAGCTCATCAGTATTGGAAGGTAGGGTCTTGACTCAATATCTCTATGATATAATTAAAAATGCATCTAGCAAAAGTGTGGTTACTACAAAGCATATTAATTTCATATATATGTTGAAACTAGCTCGTCGCACTTAACTGTAGTTCTTATGAGCATCAATAGAAATTTCACTCTTATATAGTTCAGAAAGCTGGACAGCAGCAGGTCCAGCTAGACTTCCAGACTTAACAACACTTAACTTCAGATGGCGAGAATACTGCATAATTAAGATCTGTATGACGACACCTTGAAGCTTACAAAGCTATCAGCAAGAACTGCCGATCGCCATTCTCAGACTGCCGTTGAAGAAGTAACCAATCTGTACATAAACTAGTATTCTTGGAACCAAGTGGTACACGATCTGCTATAAGTAGTACATGACCTGCTGTTCTTGTAACCTAGTAGTACACAACTTGTTATTCTGGGAACTAAGTGGTACACAACCTGCTATTCTGGAAACTAAGTGGTACATGACCTACCATTCTCGGAATCAAGTGGTACACAACCTGCTATTCTGGGAACTAAGTGGTACATGACCTGTTATTCTGGGAACTAAGTAGTACATGACCTGTTATTCTGGGAACTAAGTGGTACATGGCCTGCTATTCTGGGAACTAAGTGGTACATGGCCTGCTATTCTGGGAACTAAGTGGTGCACAACCTGCTATTCTTGGAATTAAGTAGTACATGACTACTATTTTTGGAGCCAAGTGGTACATGACCTGCTATTCTGGGAACTAAGTGGTACATGACCTGTTATTTTTGGAGCCAAGTGGTACACAACCTGCTATTCTGGGAACTAAGTGGTACATGAATTGCTATTCTGAGAATCAATGGATTTATATTCTGAGATAATGGAGCATTGGGTGTGTTGGAGAAGGTTTATCATACTTAGCCGAGTTAACCTAAAATAAGTAAGTAGTAGTTGGTATTGAAGATAATCTGACTCATTCTAGTTGCATTTAGTAGTAGAAAATAAGAGTCCACCTCAATGTCCTTAATGTTCACAATATGTTAATGTACTCAATGTACTCATTGTCCTCACTGTTATCACTGCCACCTTCAGCACACTGCAGAGCCCGGATACACCCTACCCAATGCTGGTGTTGACTGGACCTCAGGGCTCCGGAAAGAAGGAACTTGTTATGCGACTGGTGGCAGACTTCCCCGACTTCTTCGGCTATGCTGTCTGTCACACGACTCGACGACCTCGGGCTGGCGAAGAGCAGGGGAGGGACTATCACTTCGTGACATCCGAGGAGTTTGAGGACCTGCACCTCAAGGGAAAATTCATGCAGACTGTCTTCCTGCAAGGTACGTGAAGGCCAATTCACTTTTATTATAAATTTCATATAACAACATGCTATATATTGATGCAATCTATTGTTATTTTATTTTTTAAATACTATCGATATTCCAATTGTCTAGATCTATATATATTTCCATGCGTATTTTCCTTGATTCTGTTATGCAGCATATTTTGTTATGATACGGTCTATTTACTGTGTTAAACTATATTTGATCAATTATAATTATGATCCCCAATAACTTCTATCAAGACTTGAAACAATAAATAAGATACAATGATTGTCAAGCGAAGATGTTGGTGGGTGGTTCCTATTCTCTAATGATAACAAGAGTAACACCTGAAATCTATCAGTCTATAGATGGATTAACCTGTTGATTACAATGTGTCTCACAAATCTGTCATCTATGTTGCTTATAATTGTTGTATTTATGACTTTATTTCTGTTTAATCTATGATTGTTACCTTCTTGTTGAAATTCTCTTTTTATTTATTAAATTCCTGCATATCGAATACTTCCGAGGGAAACTTTGCTCGACAAGAATTAGAATTATTAAACTTTTTTTCTAATTAATTTTAAGTCGTTAATAAAATTAATAAATCGCACGTCTTTGATAACAATATATGAGTAAATAGACTTGATTGTCCCCGCTTGCAGGACAGCTGTACGGCCTCACACAGGAGTCAATCGAAGTTGTCGCGCGTGAAGGTCTTGCCTGCATCGTCCACCTAGAGTTGGAGGGAGTCCTCTCACTCAAACTGACCCCCCTTGAACCCCGCTATGTGCTCACAATGCCACTGGACCCCTCCGCCCAAGAGGGCCACCTCCGCCAGCGCTCCCCCCCAGTACCAGAGGGGCACATAGCGGAGGCGGTGCTGCGGGCCGGGATATACACTGACTACAACCAGCGTCGTCCCGGGTTCTTCGACATGTTCATCAACACGGATGATGTTGTGGTGGCCTACTTGAGACTTAGGCGGCTTGTCATGGACTATCTGGGTCAGTTGGGACATGATTTACATCAAATGCAGTGCACCAAGTCTCTATGAATGTGTATTCAATAGGACGCAGTGCACCAAGTCTCTATGAATGTTTATGCAATAGGACGCAGTGCACCAAGTCTGTATGAATGTTTATGCAATATGACGCAGTGCACCAAGTCTCTATGAATGTGTATGTAATAGGACGCAGTGCACCAAGTCTCTATGAATTTATATGCAATAGGACGCAGTGCACCAAGTCTCTATGAATGTTTATGCAATAGGACGCAGTGCACCAAGTCTCTATGAATGTGTATGCAATAGGACGCAGTGCACCAAGTCTCTATGAATTTGTATGCAATAGGACGCAGTGCACCAAGTCTATATGAATGTGTATGCAATAGGACGCAGTGCACCAAGTCTTTATGAATGTTTATGCAATAGGACGCAGTGCACCAAGTCTTTATGGATGTTTATGCAATAGGACGCAGTGCACCAATTCTTTATGAATGTTTATGCAATAGGACGCAGTGCACCAATATGAATATGTATGCAATAGGATGCAATGCACCGTTTTCTAAAATTAGTGGAAGCATTTTGAAAGGGTTTCTAGGGACGTGCTGTAGATAGCGAAGACTTTTTGCAATTAATTGTTTATTATTAGAAGCTAAAACAAACTAGTTTCACCTTTGTTGATAGTTATAATTCATTGTGATTAAATTTAATAGTAAATACTTCATGTATACAATAGAAACACCATCTGTGTTTATGAAATGTTTTACTCATTTTGTGTTATAATTAAGTACAAATCGATATCAGATATTGGTATATTGCATGACATATTCTATAATCGATAAGTATATCAGATATTTCGCGAAATCAATACAGTAAATATCCACGAATTATGACATTATAATATTATGTCACAATTCTTGGATATTTACTGTATTGATTTCATATTATTTTAAGCTAGCTAGTATGTGAAGTAAGCAGCACAACAATATAAGCAAGAACAGGTTATGATAATGTTCCTGTTGACTGCAGGTCTCACCTCGATGGAAGTGACGGTTGACTCAGCCGATGTTCGTAGACAGAGAGCAGCTAGAAAGGGTGATGGTGTTGAAGAGGGCGATGATGTGGCTGTGCCGCCGGGTGGAGAAGGGGAGGACGAGGAAAGGAGACCGCAGCAACAGACGAGTGGAGTGTTCTCGAGGACCTGGTCCAAGAATAGTCTGCCACTGTCACCACCGCAAGTCAGTCTACAAATTGTTGATTTGTTATAAAATATAACGAAAAGTTTATGTATCTAGGGAATCATTTGTAGTCCACAAAGTTTATATCCAATCAAGTGGAGATTCTTTTGATGTTCGCTAATATGGATTTTTCTATTTTTTTTAATTGGTTACGTGGGTTGTCAAAGGTGACGTCATAATTTGAGCTTCGAGCAGTCTATTTCGCTAAATAACCTTGATATTTAATTAGATAAGTGTTCATATATTTAAATTCAGCATCAGCAGTTCTTCAAAAAGTCCAAAATTAGACTAATTTAAATGTCATTATCTTTTCAACCAATCAATATTTTTTTAAATTCAAGTATAAAATTATGTTTGAGGATTTCTATAATTAAATCAACGTATTTTTTATTTATAAAAAAGTACAGTAAACATATTTTTTCAGTAATGTTTTTTTACTATACAAATAAAAATGCCTTTAATAAAAGTGTTTAATATTTTCAATTTTTATTGTTAGATAGTTTTCGTTAAATTAGCACGTTTATTAAAAAAATTATTATTGATTTTAAACAAATGACGTCATTGATGTTAAATCTAGTCACCAATTTTCGAATGCTAAAAACATTAAGGTGGCCAATACGTTTAAAATTTCCCCCTCCCAAATCCTACATCAGCCGTTTTTTTACTAATAATTTCTTGACATATTTTTTTTTAATTTGGCATACAACATAATATTATCATCAAATTTTGTTTTATTTAATCAGTTTTATACTAAACATAATTTGTATAATATATAATTTGTATATATTACTTTGTATACTACTCAATTTGTATTAGTAGTAAATATATAGTACGATAATAACATTGAAATTACAGATAATTATACAAAATCACAGCCCCACTGCTCTAATCTTATTGCGTAATTGTCAAATTCTATATAAGAGAATAATAATAATTTTATGATATTTAATTGTTAAACTAGGAAAAAATATTTGATACAAATGTAAAAGATTTTTCCAATATTATTTTAACACTACGAAATAAACGGTGATTAATAATAAGGATTTGTATCTAATTGACAATTCCCGATTCTGTAATTCCAATAAAATGGACTGACTAAAAACCCCAGACCAATTTGATATAGCAGATATACCTAATTTGAAGTCATTAAATTGCTTCGTAATAAATTATGTCTGACCTTCATAGAGACATTTTGGATGATAGTGTCACTATACGGGTGAGTTTAGACCATCATATATTTTACTACAATCTAGTTCAGAATTGAAATCTTGTTTGTAGTTGGTGTGTTTCATTTTGTTCTGTTTGTTGTTACCTGGATGTTCTGTCTGTTTTGTGGTTTTGTTGTTGTGACATTGGAAGCAATCTTTTCGATAAAGTGTATGATGTATTTATGATATAAGATTATGTAATTACAAATGTTGTAATGATTTTTTTGTCAATTATACATTATTTCAGTAAATTTGATTTGGTTTGAATCGATATGAAAACAACCAAATAACAAATCATACAACCATAAATTTTAACAAATCATGATGAAAACTTGTATTAGTTCAAATAAAAATATAGTATAGTCTGAAATGTTCTCAAATGAGCACTTATATCTCTGGGGGATTTAGATCTCTGAAACAATCTATACCCTACCTATTTGCGTCACCGTAATCTCTTTTAATCTAATTTAATCAATTGTAGCGATCCTACCGATCGATTTTTAACATTTATGTTTGTATTAATAGTTAGTTAAGGCATATCGTTACACCAACTGACCTTACTCTGACCCCAACAGAAAATGACGAGCAGTCAAAGGTCTCGTTCCATGGTAGGTCGAGGTGAAGTGGAACAAGAATCCATCCGGCGACGTCAGAGTGCTGCCAAGGATACCGTCTCGGGTGAGACAACAAGTCATGTCATGTCATGTGTGACATCAAGTCATATCATGTCATTCAAACCGTTTAATTGTGTACTTTAATATATTTAACATTATTTTTTATTTGATAATCATTTGGTTAAATTTGGATATTAAATAAAATATAAAATGTGGCTATTTAATTGAATTCTCAACATTATTATAAATTCTTTTAAATAATGGTTTTACTTGACTATTGGTTTCTATCCTTATTAGATATATAATTTTTCTTTTGTTTTTGTTGTATATTTAATTACGGTACAAGAATGTAGGCACTTTACTTTCTAATGAAAGTACATGTTGGCCGCGTCATATTATGTATAAAATCAAATTTGTCTATTCACGTGCCCATGTTTCCTGTCGCTATTTGATGTACTTTCTCGTTGGATGTTGGTTTCATGCTACTCCTCTCTATGTAAAGTGTTTTCTGTGGAAACTGATGTTAGCGCTGTCTGATGCCAGCCCGCAGCCCAGGCTGTACTTTCCCCTATCGTTGATTGCTGTTAACAGCTTAATCATAATTCATTCTGAAAACGTAGGTAAAGTAAACATAAATAGCTAGTTTGTATATTAACACATTGATATGTGTTCTACTGTACTACTATACTATGAAATGGTTGAATATATAACACGTATAAATGTAGACTAAAATGAATCATGCATTAATGTATAAATAAATATCGACAATTCTCATATAAAACAACAAAACAGTGTTAATATAGCCGATTAGGTGAACATTGAAATATTGATTAACAAGAATTATAATTGTTCCAGTCATCGCTTTTACTTTTGATTTGTTGTTGATTCATTGTGAAATTCTAAGTTATTACTATTTAAATGTTAGGTGTGTCATAGAATTAATAATATATATTAATATACATTAATAAAAAAAAATTGAGAGCATTGATGAGAATCAAATAATCTTTGTTTATTGTGAATTATTATTTTGTTATTATACGTCATTTAAAAACCGTTTAGTATTTATAAAATGATATATTCTAATCATTGTTTAAAATGTAATTTAATCGTATTTAAAAAAGCCAAAAATATCGATTACCTCAAAAAGTTATCGTCTGAAGACTAATTTTAACATTTTTGAAATCAGTAAATACTATTTATATGCAGAAACATCATCAAGTTTCGTGGATAATTGTTTCGTTATCAAGTATTATAACCTTAGATTAAACATGTTATTTTTCAACCCAACAATCAATATGACAATGACACTATGAGACAGTAAACTTTTACATCACCTTGAAATGGCTGATAATCCAACGCTCCCCTTTATATGCTTATTTTATCATGATGAGTTTCTTATAATTCGAAGATGTCACACATAGTACATCATAGTACACATACTATGTGTATTAGTACATATTACGTCTGATGACCCACTGAATTTTCATTCAAATATTCAATAAAAAGGTTAACATATTTGTTCGATTATTTGGCATCAGTTTATAATATAGAAGATGATTATATATTTATAAGTCCAAAAAGTCTTCCTTTTTCTCGTAATACCGTATTATTTATCCAAATCGCGGCCATATTGGATTTTTACTCAATAAAAAATTTAGCCAAAAGTGGAATGAATGATGGGGATTTAGAATAGTGTTTCTATACGAGTTTTCGCATCGAATGACATCGAAATTGTTTTCATAGTAATTGTTTCCTGATTCGATCTTGATTTCTTTTCAACTAGACTATTGTATATCAGAAGACAATCAATAAAAGTTGAAATATGCATATCCGTACATTTTCTTACATCTCCTTGCATCTCTTTACATCAACTTGAATTTCTTTAGAACTTCGTACATCTTGCATTTTCGTAGATCTTCATTATCTCTTTGTATTTTCCGTACATTTCCTTGCATCTTTTTGTATTATCCGTGCATCTCCGTACACTTCCTTTTATCTTCTTGCATCTCTTTGTATTTTCCGTGCATCTTCGTACATTTCCTTTTATCTTCTTGCATCGCTTTGTATTTTCCGTGCATCTTCGTACATTTCCTTTTATCTTCTTGCATCGCTTTGTATTTTCCGTGCATCTCCGCACATTTCCTTGAATCTTCTTGCATCTCTTCGTATTTTCCGTGCATCTTCGTACATTTCCTTTTATCTTCTTGCATCGCTTTGTATTTTTCGTGCATCTCCGCACATTTCCTTGAATCTTCTTGCATCTCTTCGTATTTTCCGTGCATCGTCGTACATTTCCTTTTATCTTCTTGCATCTTTTTGTATTTTCTGTGCATCCGCACATTTCCTTGTATCTTCTTGCATCTCTTCGTATTTTCCGCGCATCTCCGTACATTTCCTTGAATCTTCTTGCATCTCCTTGCAGCTCTTTGCATTTTCTTCTATCTCCTTACAAATCCGTGCATCTCCTTGCATTTGCGTACATCTCCTTGCATCTCTTTACATTTACTTGAATTTCCTTACAACTCCGTGCATCTCCTTGCATCTCTTTGTATTTTCCTTACAACTCCGTGCATCTCCGTGCGTTTGCTTGCATCTGCTTGCATCTTTTTACATTTTCTTCTATCTACTTACGACTCCGTTCATCTCATTGCATCTCCTTACACATCCTTGCATGTCTTTGCATGTCCCTCCAGGAGTCCGCCACGATCCGATGCCCCCCTCCCCCCGGCGACTGCCAGGATCGGCTCCCTCGGCACCCCAGCCCCCTGGGATAGCAGCCCCCGGCCACACGGGTCCCGGAAAACCCAGACCTCACCGCGACTCTTCCTCCTCCGAAGGACTCCCACTCTCTCGCATGAGCTGGAACTCACGACAAGACTACACGGTACATTCACCGGGCCTCTAGTTTTCGTGATTGTGGTTTGCGATAACTAATATGCAATAAACAATAATATAAAGAAAGACAATTATGAAGCCAAAGGTTTACATCATTTAATTTTTTTAATATATAATAGCGGTACCAAGCGTTTTTGAAAGTCTATTTCTAAAGAGCGGAAGGGTCAACTTGACTTATTTTATTAGTTACTTCTTAAATTCTACTGTGGTGATTATGCTGAAATTTTTAGTACCTACTTATTTCTTAATGCACTTTCAATTCTATATATTTCCATGTAATAAACTAGAAAAGTTGATGACGTAACACATGACTCAAAATGTTTTTAAATATTTTATGTTACCTTATCTAGTGTGTTATAATTACCATCTTTGTCGCTCAATAGAAGGCTATCTAAGCGTCTAACTAAAAATATAATTATATATTTAGAAACGCCTTTAAAAACTGTACCACATTTTACTAAATAAATGATAATATTTAACTGCATGTGCTAAATACTGGTGGGTTAATTTGACCTCCCCTTCCGACGAAATAAGCTTCCAGAATAATTTAGTTCTGCTAGGGTTCATTATCTTTTCGTGGCAATTCTCAATAAATAATTTATAATCTGAACATATTCTTAGTTTACCAAATATTTAGAGATAACGATCTGATCATTTTAATGCAATTAATAATTAGGTGTTAAAACATATGCAGTTAAATAACACTATTTAACATATTATAATATAACTTTGACTATATTTCATGCGTGATTAGTAAGCTCAAAATCTTCTATGCAAAGAACTGTACTCTGTAGTCATCAAACTAGCTTGAAAAAGTTTAAGAGAGGTTTAAATTGTTTTGGTTTCTTTATCCTCATTATATCCATTATATCAGGATCAACGGGTGTCATAATTTTGAAACTGTTGGTAACACGTCAAAATTTAATTATAAACGCAGAAGACAAAATGTCAGAACATCTGTTGCATCTACTCGTCATATGTGTATATATATATATATATTGTATATCATTGATTGATTAAAAAACATTAAAAAAAATTTCAAGATTAGTATAATAAGTAATTTGATCATAATTTTTTACACGTGACATATTTTGAAATAGCCACAAAATTAGTTTAGAACGCGAAAGAAAATATTCTGCTACTAACCCACAAACAATACTTCTGTTCTATGTTTAAAAAGGTCAGCTTAATCGGATGTAAGCGTTTTGCTTTACAATTGATTTGACAATTGGTGTTCCATTTTACCCCGTTTCGCCTCTCTTCGTTGTTTTATTATTAATGTTGGTCAAATTTGATCAAATAAATATCTGCTACAAACAGTTCATTTACATAATATGAGTGTTGTGTGAAATATGGGATAATTATTTCATGAAAATATCGACTTGTATGCTTTTAAATGTATATAATTTATTTAACAAAATAGTGTAATTAATATTTCTCATTTATAAAATAAACTGGATTTCATAAATTCCCTAAAATTAAATTATATAGATATACTACTAATAACTTATGTTTTATAATACGTTAGTTAAATATCTAAATATTGATAAATAACAGTTCATGTTAGAGGTAGAAGTAGCCTATACCGATAATATGTAAAAGTATTTAAGATTTTTCATGAAATAATTATAACATATTTCACACAACTCAAATATTATATGTAAATGAACTGTTTGTAGCATATATCTATTTATCAATTTTAACCAATATTAATTAAATGCAGATGAGTCATCCATATATTTGAAATATAGATATAAATATGTATAGGTTAATGAATGAAAATCATAGATTCCCGCGTCAGAATCAGTTATTTCCCTCGGCTGCGCCCTCGGTAAATAACTGATTCTGACGCTGGAATCGATGATATTCATTCATTAACGTATTTAATATCTACCAAATTATAGACTATTTATGCGCAGAATCAATTTTCATTCAAAATTATAAATTTTCGATGTTTTCATAATTTAGTTTTGCAGCAAAATGGAAACTAATCAAGAATAACCTAATTTAATAAATTTATCTAATTTTCCTAATGAAATGATCAGTGGCTTAACGTTATCACAAATATGCAGCATGAA
>JAUZND010004004.1:0-11939 GCA_034780555.1 Coelogynopora nodosa
CCCCCCCCCCCCCCCCCCCCCCCGTCATTTAATTTCCACTGAGCATTCATTTAATTAAACAGAAAAGTGTGAATCGATGCTTTTTTAAAACATATTCGAAAATGCCGTAATCCTATTAATTATAAAATTGTTAATGCTTTATTTATATACAAGAGCAGAATTTTAATTAAAAATATGTCATGTTCATTTCAAACCATAATTGAAGTATTCTCAATTTTTCATAATAGTTTTAAAGTTTGAAAAATCACAAAAAACATGATGAAAAAGTTTTTTAAGAAATTAAGAAATGTTTTTAATAAAAATAATAAAACAAATCATTCAAACTAATAAGAACCAAATAACATAAATATTACAACGCTAACACTAAGCCTTTTCACTATAACTTAACATACCCTGTTCTTTTTATATAAAAGAATACTCATAGGTACAATACGATCAATATAGACATTTTGTTGACTATATATTGATCAATTTTGTTTAATGTCAATCAATATTAAACAATTTAATTGTTTAATAGTTCTGCATTAATCCCATTTATCAATTTCATAAAGTCAAGTTTTGCACAATTATTATACACTAAATTAAGGTATAATGGATTAATACTGTATTTTTCAAAATATATATATTCATGGTTGAAAGAAACACGATCACTTTTATTAGTATGTTTAATAATCTTAATGTTACAATCACTACTACAAGAAGGACACAGTAGTGCCAACTGATGCCTGCGCTAATAAAATAAAGACTTTATTTAAAAAATCGAAGACGAAACTTAATGACCGCTATCGGTACCCTCAATAAATGTCCACTAATACACTATCTATATATTATGTTATACGAGTCTAAAGGACAGTCGCAAACAACTCACATGCCTATAATATAGAATCCAACATCTTCTCTAAACTAACTCTCTCGTATAGACGATGCTAGCCTGTTGGATGCCAATTTCGTAGGAAGATCGATACTCCCAGACTGACAATTATTTTAGTAGAAATAAAAATAAAAAGAGAGGACACACTTCAGAGTTACTGTATGTACACACAGACTGTTTCGTAATCAACTTGTGCGTGTAATAAAATGCTAATTTCAGTCAAAACTGATCAAGACATACTATCTATACTCACTGTGTGAGAAGATTCAAATGTTTAGTTTATTGGAGACGTAGTCTGAACCAGTGTGGCTTTTTGCCAATACAACCAGTTAAAAGATGTTGTTGAGAAGTGTACATGGCTGGCGCTAAACGTAGTCAGTCTCCATATGTCAGAAACGAAATGTGAACAGAATGGCGTAAAATATTCGTCGAATGAGGCAATCATTAACCCCGACAAGCAAATCTAGGTCATCGAACAGTAATGTAAAGGAATTTAGCACAAATAGTTTTATTTGTGTAATACGCATTGTTCAATAGCCTACGTGCAATGTATCTCAAACTTCCTATTGAAAGAACTTTATCTCTGGAATGCTTGATGCTGCAAATTTGACAGTGTAGAATCTATAGATATGGCTGAAAAATGAACCCATTATACTAATAAACATTAAACCGAAAAAGGACGTCATACTAACAAAATAAGGAGACATCCATCCTTTTCGTCATCTTATAGTAAATGTTGCAATATGGTCATTATCATCATATCGATACATCATACTATTAATACAATGATTATTAAATTTTCAGCAAAATTAATGAGAATCAGTAATCAATAATGTTAGTTATAATAGCTGAAATGATTTAGTATAATTATCAAATGTTAGCTTAGTTTGTAATATCGATACAGTTCCAGTGTTATTAAGGAGCTACATTCTTTCTTTATATAACATAGTGTGAGAATGATTTATGGTGAATCATTTATCTCACTTAAACTGAGCATAGTAATGACACTGTTGCAGCATAGTAGGCAGTGTATGTGTTTTAAAGATAAACTATAAGAGTTTAGTGTTTTATAACGTGGCGTATAGCTGTCCAATGATATTATATGTATGCATGCACGTCTAGTAATTACGAAACAAAAAGTCTTTCATAATTATGACAGAAATATTGAAAAGTCTTTACAGAAGTCTTTACCCTGCACTTTTTATTATTTTTGTTACAAATAATAGATCTTTTATTATTTTAGTTAGATTAATTACATAATAATATTACCACTTGAAAAAGTATAGAAACAAACATCAAAATATGATTAAGCTAATTTTTATATGGAAATTTTCTTATTATAGAAAAACAACAACTATCCAAAAAGCCAACATTTTAAGCATGAATTACACAATAATTATAAATATTTAAAACGGTAAAACCTACTAAAACGGCAATCCATAAATCATTTACCAGCTTATCAGAAAAACACATGGTTTTCTACAAAAAGTATTTTTAATTATTTCTACAAAAGTATTCCATTACTTTTTTTAAATTTGAATATTTTCATTATCTTTTTAGCAATGTTTTCCTTGACTTTTGTAAAACATCTTATCAAAGTTTCACCTATTTTCCTCTAGTTTGCTGAAGACTTTATCTACAATTTCTAAGCTAACTTCGCAAATTATCTGATTGATACAATGTAATCTTTTTTTCAGTATAGCTTTGGGATGCCATAAAATAAAACTTATCGCAGATCACATTACAACAAAACTCAATAATGACATTCAATTAAAATTTCTCTGACCAACAGGCAATTTCAATAAAATGTCAGAAAAACCTTTTTACATAATTTATAGGTTAATAATTTTCCTCTGATCCTAGTTTGACTTTAGAGAGAGTCGGAAGATCGCCAACACGATTAATCGCATATACTCAAAACACGAAGACAAAGGTAATAGTTTGCACACCCCTACCTCCTGATGATAAGGGGGCTCGCAAGGTGGCGGCTTATATCCGCTAATATCGAGGCTGGCCATAGCCAACTCCATATCGGTGGAGGCGGACCCCTTCAACTGCTGGCCCAGGGGGACGTCCCCTCCGCCGCCACCAGTCATGCTCATTTGAGACCGGGTCATCAGAGAGGCGGAGTCGAAGCCGGCCTCGGCAGTAGCGGAAGTGTGGAAGGGGGAGGAGGTCTTCGAAGAGGAAGGGGGCTGTTGTTGTCGCGGGGGAGTTGGAACTTCGGAAGACCGGTTCTTCTTGCGACTCAAGGTATTACGTAGGCTGGAGAATAGGCCCTGAGGAGTGGGCGGGGAGTTAGGAATTATAGACAATAATCACGCACTACTACAAACAAAAGCGATAGTAGACTTCCTCAACATACATAAATATATCAAGTTTTTCAATTGAATAAATTAAAAATAATGAATAATATTATCAACGTCATGTTCCGTTAAAATAACTCTGTAGAGCAATTTCACACCTCTTTATGTTGTTATTCTAAATGTAATGGTATTATCACTCGTAAACAACATGCATGCATTGCAGAAATTTATTTATTTTAATGTTTTTCATGTACAATAAATAATTTATCTAGCTATATATAACATGCAAAATAAATATTAGATTTCTATATACAATTTATTTTAATACAAGTTAGAACAAAATTTGTATTATATCATAATATACGGATAAGACACTAACATTTTAAAATATATATAATGATCATAAAAATTACAGTTAACAAACCAGCTAAATTTATCCCAGACCATAGGAATGAATAGTAAATTATTTTATTTATTTATCGAATCCTAGTGTGATAAATCTTTGACCTCTCTTATTAAATAAAAAATATATACATACATAACAAGCAACCAAATAACAGTCACTATAGACTGAATCAATCGCTGTACTCCAAGGCAAACACAATTAACTCTATTAGATAAACGGAGAAAAGCAACAACCCGTTTTGTCGGACTTGAATTTCTCACTCTCTTATAGTCATTTATTCGTCAAGAAATTGCTGTCAGTTGGCATTCAAGATCCTCCATTGAACCGGCCAACCAGCTCAATGTGTCGAGTTTATGTCGACAAAACTTTTGATTAGATACAAAGAAAGCGATAAAGAGCGGAGCAAGAAAATGAAAAAGCTACCCCTTGACTTTCTCATTAGCAGCCACATAATTGTTTGCGATCATTCTCTAAGCCTAATCCACCACCTAACCTAGACTAATAAAGTAAACAATTCTTTGGTTAGGAAAATTTCCGTCAGTGTTGCTTAAGAAAGTATAGTATATTATTTCAATTAAACAAAATTTGGTAAATATTTTACTATTTAATACCCGAGGTAATGATCAAATCAAAATAAGTTTAAACAAATAATATAATATGCATTTTAATGAATATTTTTTTAAATAAATAAATTCAAATAATAATTAAATTTTGATGTCTCGATAACTGAGCAATATGTTTTACATATTTAAAATTGAATTGTATATTTACGCAATAATATAAGGTTGTAAAATCTAATTTAACATTAATTATTGATAGTATGTAATGTGCTTTATTTTCCTATTTTTTTAAATTAAAACCAACCAGATTAACAATATAAAATAATGCTAATACAAGATTACGATTTTTGTATCGATTATATACAAGAAAGCAGTTTAATAACAATTCAGTTACATACTTCGAGTGAATCGAAATATAATCGATTTAATATAATACATTTTTACACAATGAAATGATTTTTTAAATTATATTCATATAATGTATGCCACATTTCGTAATTCTATATTTTATGACTTACAAATGGAGCAATTATGTCAAGTAAATATTGTTCCATCTTATACTTGCATAAGTAATCACGCATTTGGAGATAATTGAAGAATACTCAGATTAATTTAACTTGTAACCAACCACTGATATCAGAAATATTAATATTTTCGTTACCCTTTTTTCTAATTTTGCCACGCTAAAATACTAAATAACAGAAGACTAATGAGAAGTGTTTACATATTAAATAATAGATAGCCTGGTGTAAATTAGGATAGGTTTTATGTACTAGTTTACATCCTGCTGATATCAATTCTATCCGTAAATGTCACACACTACTTATATATTCTCTACTGCATTATTTAAAAACAATACTGATGAGCAACAAATAACAAACAAAACACTATATTTATTATGAAAAAATAACAATTATCAATTAATTATAATTACCAATTAATTATAATCAATGTTTAGACCATCACGTTACACCTATCGTGTACGTATTGTACATGTTAATATAGCCTACTTCCATTATATCATAAAGTTGTCATATTACACTTCAAACATTTTTATGCAGATCTATCAAATCTATTGTTTTTAAATAGCGCAATATTAAAACATGCCACTTTTCAAGAATAATTATTAAATATTAAATTAACCCCACGAAAGAGTCTCAAGGAAAGAAATTCACCACGATTAATCAATCAGGAAATATACATAAGTTGTATGTATTTAAATGTACGCTTTAAATCTATTTCTGTTTCATGAATGTATTACTAAATTAATATTTGTAATATTAATAGTTTTATCACAATTAATATAATTAAATAATGTTATTCTTAATAAGTGTACAATTTTACAGTATTAATATAACACATAGTAATTATCTCCAAAAATATCATGTATATACATGATAATTAAAAGATTATTATGTAAAACCACTACTGTAGAATTTTACTCACTAATTTAATGCGAATACTGATGTTGAATCTATTATTTAAATGAATTAGTTATTATTAAAGTGATTGCACATTACTTGCAGTAACGTTAATGGTAATAAGGTAATAACAATAAAGTTGCATCACCAACAATGTATTTGAGCTTCGTTAATTATAATTTAATAGTGTTGCTCCATTATAGTATTTAATGTGGTAGGCATATAGTATATGTTCACCTACATTATATTTAAAAATTTAGCTATAACTAAGTTCAAATCATGTATAAAATAGTGAGTTCGAAAAAGTAAGTGACTCATAAAGTGCATAGTAAAATATTTTAAGTTGTAAGGCAACAACTGTAACTATTAAATATTATAGAGATAAAGTTACAGTAGATAATCTAATAATTCATATTGCTACATATAATTTCAGTGTAACAAAACCGAGTGAATGATTAATCACTCATTTATAAAACTAAAATAATATCAATTTACACCATAAAGTTACGCATTCAGCCAAGCAATATGACGATATCAATTAAATGCGAAATCTATTAAGATACAAAATTATATTGTCGGCATTCATGAAAGCGACATTTAATTAATAAAAGTTAGTTCTGTATTGAATATATTTTCATTCACGTAGATATATACAAGTTTTATCATTTTAAAAATGTAATCACCTCACCTAAAACTATTAGTATTAAAATTGTAAAATATATACATATAACTATAAATATTAGCCCAATTGACATATATGTTTTTTGTTATTTAGGAAGAAAATAATTAAGAGACAGGACAAATATTCATATATTTAAGACAAGTACAACCTATACGAATCCACAGTGAAGAAAAAAAATGTATATGGGTTTTCCAATTGGTGATTAATACTGACCGGGCACGCCATCTTTCCAGATTTTTAGTCATAGACGTCACTTCTGAAATTCATCGACAACTCATCACAATATTTATCATCATTTACTTCAAACAAAGAAGCATCAGCTTCTCCGCTTCGTTCCCTCCATTTTCCCGCACAACATCAAATTTCCATTTTGCTCATTTCCTTGACGTGCATGTCCATAACATTCAAATTTAATTTATTACCTAATTTAACTTTGATTTTCAATGATGCAAAAATGTTTCGCATTTACACGAAATCGGTTGTTTTGAACATGCCTGTTTTTCATAAGTATAGAATACAGTAAATATAAACTGATCTATCAATTCGGCAGCTTTTACACCGAGTATAACTGTAATTCCCTAATAGTTCACATATCCTATTATCACCATCTAAATTTGTGTTACATTCAGGAACAGCACAGACCCACTTATTGACTCATTCCAAAAGTACGGTCTATTTGTGCAATGCTTTAGGTCATTCCAATCAGCGTCATGTGGTCTGCATAACAGAGATTACTTTCGTAATTAGTTAACAACGTTACATGACAATAATTTACTAGAGCGGCAGCTGAGAATAATCATGACGGGAAAAATATATATATTAACACTAGACACATATCGTTACTCGTAATGATATTTTTATTTCACGAAACTATTTTAAAGTATACATTATCATATAAAAGCACTATATTTCACTAATAGCTACATTAACAAGAAATATAATTTAACAATAAAACATAAATTAGTAAAACCTTTTTTAAAAACATAAGTCGAAAACTATGGTAAATTTTACCCAAATTATTAAAATAACAAAATTGTTAAATCTGCAAGATATAAGTTATCGTATTATAATATCAAATGCTTTTAATTTATACATGAAATTTTTTTACAATAAACATTAAGGACGCAGTTAAAATATTGCAGTCAACAAAAGAAAAATCGTCATTTATATATTTTTTTAAAAACAATTGCTTAATTTTGTATATATCATAATTAAAATATTACTGAAGGATTAAAGAAAAACATACATGTTTCGTCTTTTTGACATAATTGCTGGGAACATAACCAGTCTGACCAGCGGAGTTCATTACATTCCACCAATGCTGACTGTCATCCAGGAGACGCAGCTTTTCACCCTTCTTAATCGATAATTCGTGAGAGTCACTTGCCGAATAGTCAAACTTGGCCACGATCATCACCGTGGGTTCGCCATTGCCTTCTTTACATGACATAATGCAGGTTTCAACTTTCATTGAGAGAGGTGAGTGTTCGTATTGTACCTAGTAGACGACAATATATGTAGACTGATTAGTATAATATTAGTTAAAACTACAAAATATTTAAGGTCATTCAGACATGACTAATATCAACAATGCCATAAATAATCAACTAATCAACAAGTATTTAATAACATTTCAATTGTATAGTAGCAGAATCAAGCTAATTGTATACAAAAAGAATATTGAAAAATGATGATTCATATAAATAAATGAAGGTCGAAAAGACGTTTAGTTTAATATTTTTACAAATTAATAAAACAATTATTGAAATATTACAAATAGGACGGAAATTTTTGAATTCTAGAATTTTTTTACTTTTGTATGTGCAATAATAAATTTAAATAAATTAATAAAAAGTAGTACTAAAATGCTACTACTAGAAAATTAAACAGCAAATTTGAATTTTTGTACAATAATTCACATTATTACTACAAATACCTACCTCTAATATACACTAATAAGATTACATAAACTGAAATAACACCAATTTACGGAATACCCAAAATACTGGCTTGGACATGTAGCATGTAATTTGTGACAAATACACCATATTACAAAACATTGACACACTTCCACGAATTTTATAATTACATGATGAAATCTGAAACATTTTAAAAAACATTTAATATATTGATATCTGATAAATTGTTAACTCTGCTACAATATGACTCTTTACCAATATTCCAGAAGAATATTACAACAATATAATTACTTCTAATTCATACATTTATCAAATATATTAATATAACATAAATACATAATAAATTACAAACATATTTAATTTATGTTAAGTTATATCTTTCAAGACAATTGGCACCATATATAAATACACAATAATATTGACTCCATTAATAACATTTTAAGTCTTATGTAATGCTATTCAGCATTAACCATAACTGTTTTTCAAAAGTATAATTCCCCAATTTAGTATCCCTGAACACAGATGGTTTGAATTAGACCCATAAAAACAATATAATACATAACACACATTAATGTCGGCCACTGGGAAGCTTTAGAATTATGCAAATGATTGGAAGAGTTAAGGGCAAATTTTAGAATAGTTAAGTCAATCTATTATCCAACTGTTAAAACTTAGCAACAACATATTTTTATAACAAGTCAATATTCTAAAAAATATCATAAATTAAAACATAATTTATTAAATAAAAATACCAATAACTTAAAAAAATATATATATTAAATGTGATAAAAATTATTATTGAGTATTATGAGGGATGACCCAAAGTAATTAGAATGTCTACTAAGTGAGTTCTATTCACATCATTAACAAATTTAATAAATGTCCATGAAAAGATACTATCACAAAATAATTAATGTTGACATACTGTATTGATAAACTAAAGAATATCTTCATGTCCAGATCTAGAAACTGAGGAGGCCAATAATTAAAAGGGAAAATATATTCCTTGAAAAGAGTACAATGCAAACAAAATAATTATAAAATATTACTTAAAAAACTACTGACATGTATAAAGCTATTTATTGTGGATGGGTGGATAGTAATTAGTTTTAGTGATTTAAATAAACTAAAACATACTGCTTAATTGTTAAAAGTTTTCATTATATTTAAATTCTATAAAAATGTATGTTTGGCTTAATTTGTTTAGCTTATTACAAAATGTATCAATAATATTTTTAATATATATAATTCAACAATATTTGTAAACTGTCAGATGGTTAATAGATGGTTTGCAAACTATTTAACTTTTAAAGACAGCTTATAAACTATCTGAAGATATATATATATATACATATATTGTCACTAAAATAAACAACAAATGTTTCCAGTAAATTTATTGCATAAAAAATATGAAAATCCCTAAATTTCATACATTGGATTGTTTTTATATAATATAATGTTTATAAAGTGTTTGTAATTAGGGTAAATATAGTTTTAATTATATATTATGGTTTTATTGTTTATAAAAAATAATTGTTAGTAATTTTGAAGAATTGTTGATAGTAATCTATAATTGAAATTTATTAAACAAGTTCCTGATACTGCATATAAATTTTATATTAAGGTATGAGGCCCCTATAATACTAGCTGATAAGTATAAATAAATTAATAGGGTACCTACCCACAGCTATTCCAAACCGTTCTTTAAGGACCCCAGCTCAAAAATAAGGACTTTTTTCAATGAAATCATATGATATGTTTTTATTATTAGAAAATTAACACCCAGTATAATGTTTAAAACATCTAGATAAAAAATGATAAAAGATCTGTTAATACTGTAGGTATTATGTAATGATAATACAAAATGTGTAGGTGATGTGGCTTATGTGTATAAGTCAGTGTAAATGGGATTATTAATATAAAAAGTATTTACACTGTTAGCTATGGTCATTTCTGTGAGGTCAATATCAAATTGGTCTCTGACTCTTTTAGTTATATTCCTTTGCCTTTCACAGTACATGCAGCATTTATCAGGTTTTGCTTCCAAAAGTATATGGTCTGACATGAGCTTCTGTTTCTTTAATGCTCAATTCCTTGTTATTCAGCTGCCAAATCTCTGATTCTTTCTTCAGTTTCTACAAGTATTGTGCACATATCATGCACAAGGAGATGATGCTTGTTTTTTCTTGCATTTTATTTAATTATAAAGAACTTTATAAAAAATGTAAAGCACTGTTCATTTATAGAAAACAAAATTACTTGATGCAGTTGCCAAACATAATTATATAATAATAGAATCTAAATCCAATAGAGAACTTGTAGTCTCACATAAAATGAGGCATGAGCACATCAGGGGTTAAAACTAAGCAATAATTGATAGCAAAATCTACTGCTGTATAGCACAGGGACCCTGAAACTAATGAGAACAATTTTTTGTTGAATAAAATGCTTGAAATTAAGGACTTATCAAGATATTTACAGATTACAAGGAGAGTACTAATCAGGACAATAAGGACTTGTGGGTACATCAATAATTAATGTTAATTATAAAATTAAGGTAAAAATTAAATGGGACCTATTTCATAACTGAGTAATTAGCAAGTAGCAAAATAGTTAATCAGCTAAAGTAAGTTTTATGTAATACCTCTATTCAGAAGTTTCTAAGTTAAATATTTGGAACTAAATTTATTTTGGCAGAATCTCTCTCTAATAGTGATATAATATTAGAAAACAATTAAATATATTGTGAATTTGGCAACTACCATATTATATAAATAACTTTTAAGGAATGATTTCTATGATGATAAAAAAATTGGGCTATATTTTCTTTTCTTTTATTATTTTATTGTGATTATAAGTGAGCTGGTAAAAAAATACAGGAAACAGGCCCATATACTTGATATTTAGGTCAAATAAAAAAAGTTTGTATCTATAGCATTTGAAAACTTAATTATTTTTGATAGCCTATATCATGTTACACATGATATATAAAGTAAATGAACATTCAGGTAGTACTGTAAAGCTTAAACCTTTCCTTCAATTTTTATTTAATTATTTTTAAATATTCAATTTAAATTGAAGACAAATTAAAGAAATATGCTAAATGTTTTCATACTGGCTTGAATCACTAATATTTAGAAATACTATTAGTATACTATCTATAATTACATATTTATAAGAGACAGGAGCTTGTTCGAGAGATGTGCTCATAAATTCGTTCAATGAGCACATCACTAAACTATTTTAATGAGGCTTATTAAAAGGTGTGCAGAAGATGCCCTCATAACGAAAGCCTTCACAAACATGGGTTTCCTTCTTTACTATAAATAGAAACCATTGTAATTGGGCTACATTTTTTGATTCATGGAATCTTGGAAGACATGGATAATCAATTAAAATGATTTTTAGTTCATACCGTCATATTGATTTACTTTAACTCATTAAGTGCAGATGATATATATAAACTTTCTGTTTAAGAGTATACATATTACAGTAAAAAAATATATACTTCTTTAATGACTGCAAATTTGTAATAAGGTATCACTAATAAACATAGAAACACAGTTGTATTCTAATATAATTACATAGTTATAATATTATGATATTATGTTAGAGATTTTATTTGCCATGTTTGACAATTTTTTTGCAAATAATAAATAAACAGTTCTCATAAAAATTAAATTATGTATTTAACGTCGAAAATCTGTTTAATAAACACTCAAAGACAGATCAAGGGCCCTGATTCTGGAGCAGTGAGTAGTTTATGAAGCGCGC
>JAUZND010004005.1:0-11939 GCA_034780555.1 Coelogynopora nodosa
ACTCAACGCTCATTGGTCAAGAGCATGCGACGAGAGCAGAGGGGGGATGATGTTACCCGATAATCAATGAATATTCTTTTCTAATTGGTTTAGAGTTATGCGCACACTTCCATTATAAAATTAAAAAGCAATAGGGAATTCCCTAATCGGCTGGGGAACCCCAAATTCGGAATCCCCGTCCCTGATTTAGTCGGAAACGACCTTGACCTAGTTGAAATCGGCCAATAGGAACACGAGTTCGTCAAGGTCATATTATTATTATATGTATAATATTCTCGTATAAAAAATTCTTATATTTATTAAAATGATTTTTAATGCATGTCAAATGCATGGTTACCATTTCGTATAAAACAATAACGAATTACTCCTAAAACTGTTGCATTAAATTATTACAAAATTAACTATTAGTTATTTTCTATTTCTTATTGATAAAAATTATAATTCCACACTACTTTTATGAATTTTGATTAAATAAATGAGTTCCTCTATTTGATTGCTGATTAAAACTGATTGCTAATCAATTTATCACATCCCGAATCTTATTTGTTGTACATGTAGCCAAATTTAGTAATCCAATACTATTGTTATCTTGGATTTATATCTATCTAACCAAACCAACCCACAAGACAAAAAGAAGCGTATTAATTATATGAAGTGAAACACTTTACTAAATAAGACCATGATCGAAATAAATACATCTAAATAGGCAGAAAATGTAACAGGTAAATAGAGTACAGAAATAGGTGTAAGACAGTAAATAATGTTTACATACGAGTGTAGAATTAGTACAGTAAACGTTTTGGATGTGATAGAATGCAATAGACTGAATAAATCTAATCACACAAAGTAGTTTACTAAAAGATCGTGAATGGAAATGTGGAACGGATGCAATACAGGTATCCGTATAATCAATTAGTAAGATATGAAAAGGGAACATTAT
Organism: Coelogynopora nodosa; assembly: GCA_034780555.1. Classification (NCBI taxonomy): domain Eukaryota; kingdom Metazoa; phylum Platyhelminthes; order Proseriata; family Coelogynoporidae; genus Coelogynopora; species Coelogynopora nodosa. Next base: position 941 of record JAUZND010004005.1, read on the forward strand.
TATGTCAGAAAGCATGGAATATATTATTAGCATAAACAAAGTCACAATTTAGAGATGAATATTTCACAAACACGATTATTACTAATGCCTCACAACATTGACAATATATTAAGTTTAACATCGGTCAATGTAGAAAGAAATATAGTTTAGTTATAGCAAAATGGTATTGCATTGTAACATGTTCAAAAAAAGCAATATATCAGATTAGAGATCACAGCTTTTTTTGTCTAAGCTATAAAAATGTAGCTCATTATTTTCAATTGGAAACTATGACAACCAAGCCTATACAACAATATGGAAAGCGGACAGCGCCAAGACTATCACATTTCAAAAAGAAACATGAAGTGTCCCATGTGGGAATCAGACTAGGAAATGATTGCATAATTGTATGTCAAAACAAAATACATTTGTAAAAAGATTTAACAATAATTGGCGCAGTTAAAATAGGATACGATCCTAGTTTGATAAACTATATTGATATATAAAGTATAAAACTGAAATACAAATGATATAGCTACACCTATAGGTAAGGATAACTTTCTTAACGCTGTACAATAAATATAAATTCGGAGGAGTTAAATTGTTAAAAATCATAAGGTATAAGAAGATGTATAAGCACAAGTCACTTCTGATCACTCCGAAAAATTAAATAAGAAAATTTCACCTTTTTATAATTTCCAAATTAGTTCTAGGCTCGCATAACTGGATTTGTATTCAAATAATATATAAAGTAAGACAAATAAACGAATATTACGATATAATAAATTAAGCGAAGTCGCACACGCCACATTGAAAATGCAAATAAGTCAGACCAATAGCCCTGTCGTGTTACATGATAATAATAGTAGACACAACTAACAGGTGTCATGCTGTGCAAGAAATTCCGTATAGTGTACTCACAAGTAACAAATCAAAGCGTAGGAAAAAAAGACTAGGGGTAAACTGTTCATTCTGAAAACTGGCATAAAATGTTCAATTATAAATAAAAGCATTGATATAGAGTGTAAGCGAGTACAGTTTATAACAAAGCTAGTAAAACAGATAACGTCTGAATCTGCACCATGTCAACAAAATGGGAATCATGACTACACATTGAGTAGAAACTGAAAAAAGAAGGCAACACTGCAATTTTGTAGATTTTAATTGATAGGAAGTAAAATAAGCAGGCAAGTTTAATGCATAGATATCGAACAATAGTAAGGATAGATTGGCTTTCTCTGTGTGTATTTATCATGCGTATAACTAACAAGTAATGTGAAATGTCGATTATTCATCTCATTTAGACAATAACACAATTTTTATGGAAAATATAATTATCTTTTTAAATAAGCGCAAAATGATGTGTTGATAAAAACAACAAAGGTACAGATGGACTGTCTATCCTAACTACATTGTAGTTGATTATCTATGTTTCAGTGTGAAAGAATATGCGGATTGATTGACAACTTAACAAGGGGTAAAACGTGTACGTGAAAGATAAAAAGATCGAGAAAGTAGTATTGACGACCTGAGTTGAAGTTTACGCCGGCTGCACCACCCAGAGACAGCACCACCAACTTCCACCGAGTGAAAGAACAGAGGCCTCATTTGTCTCCTTCTCCATCCTGACTCTCAGCCAGTACCTCCCGCCCCTCCAGCGTGCCCGAGGTCTGACTCAGCCTGTCCGCCCCTCCCACCTCTTCTTCCTTTTCCCCCTCCAATGAAGAGCCGGTATCCTCCATCACTTGCACCGAGCGCAGCAGGTCGGGCTCTTGCCCGTTGGCCCCACGGATCGACAGGTTGCTCCGTCCGCTCCCGGTACTCCCCGTGTCCACGCCGTACATCGAGGTGGCGGTGGTCGCAGTGTCTGCGTCCTCTCCGGTTCCTCCCCCTCCGCCGCAGGCCCCCCGACCCCCACCGCCACCCGCGCCACCCCCACCCGCCCCCAGGTTGGCTACACTGTCCCAGCGGTAGGGGAGCAGGGAAAGCAAGGTGATCTTGTTGATCAGATGGGGTACTACGCTCTTAGTGAGATCCAAGACGTGCTGTTCGCGGTCACTAGAGAAGTGGAGAATTGTTTAATTATACAGCATATTCTGTTAGGTACAACTGCTAGTAGTAGAATAAATGAATATAGAAAAATAAGCAAATCACGGTCTCAAGAAATACTAGTTTTTTTGAGGGAAAAAGATCTAGTTACAATAAACAAATTAAAGATTATTTCAAATTCTAACAAAATTATGTAAATATAATAATAAATAGTAAATGTAAATAAATAATCGAAAATAAATACTTGAAAATTATTTACTCTACCCGGGCGGAGAATATAAACAAATTTTACTGTTGTTCACTAGTTGAATATATTACTGAGAAAATTTTAAATGGTTAATACATTTTTTTAAATAGATACATTCAAAAAATATATTATATATTTCAATTAATAAACAGTTTCAAGGAATCTTAACAATTTTAGAAATCTGAATTTTCCAAATAATTGAAAATAAGATAATAATTTTCAGGCTTTTAAAAAAAGGGAGCAGGTGAACCTTACTAATACATTAAAAACATACAATGATAGAAAAAACTAATTTGCAGTAAAATAAAGAGTTCAAGTATTTAACGAGTCATTCACGCTTCACTAAATCATTATTTATAAGGTGTAATTACCGTCGATGCATGAGCAGAGCAATGATCACCGGATGATAAATGGTGTTCAACTCTTTGCGGATGTCGCTGTCGTTGGGCATTCGTGGTTTTTGTCTTCGACCACGGAGTCCGGACACGAACCGTTTCAGGGCAGATTTATTCTGTCGGTGTAGTCGCTTGCCCTGCGGATACGACCTGAAGTGGCACAAGAGGGGTCATGTTGGAAGTTGTGTGCAGATTTAGGAGAGCCGTAAGCTATGCAACACATTGAGCAGGCAAACGTACTTCACAATATGATTTATTCAGTGATATATTAAATGAATTTTCAGGGGTCAAATCGAACTAGATATTTGATAATTGCAAATAAAACGAATTTTCAGAATACAACTCGTGTAATTCAAATGTGGAAAAAAATATTGTCAACCGACTTTGTCATGTTTTAGTTGTGATCGAAATGATCAGCATCTCACAAACAATTCAACTAAGTTACACTTTTAAGTATAATATATACTACATATTATTATATACAGAGTAAAACTATTAATAATTAATACATCACGACTAATAGTTCTTTTTAAATTAATTTGTTAAAATATTACATTTCTATTCGAACTACATTAGAGATACGTAGAATAAATACAATACTCAAAAATCACTCAAAATGCAACGCAATCAATACATCTATTATTATATTGCAGTATTTAATTATAGATGGTGGGCCATAAATAAATAAGAGTAATATATTTTAGTTACAAACAGAAATTATCCCACGAAGTAAAATATGTTACAGGCTGACAACTTTTTAAAAAGTAATTTAATTACAATACTCAGAACACCATAATATTGTCATCTGCTTCGTATATTAATAACTGCTTGCCTGTCACTTATGGCCTACCGTGTATATTTGACAGTGTTTAATACAGAGTATGGTTCTTCACAAATTAACAGACTCTTTCCTTATTAATTTTCATCTGTTCTATAGTTAAATGAAAACACTCCACCCCACAATACCTCCACAAAACAAATCAAAACTAAAAATGAGATCCAGAAAAATCTTGAAACGGTCAAAGCGACTGCCAAATATAGTTATTCTCCAGACTTTTTTTAATTTCGTAGGGATGATATAATTTCTGGTTTGATGAAACATTTTCTAGTTATGAGAGTACAAGATGGGCAGGAAGCGACAGACAGTGCAGTGTTCTGTCTCGTACTCAAGCTTGGTTGGCGGGGAGGTGAGGTCGCTGGGCTGGAAGAGGTCGTAGGAGATGGTGGGTAGGTCGACCCGCATGTAGGTGGCCTGACTGACAGGCGGGCGTCCCTCGTTCTTCAGCAGCACCGAGTCCAGGTCCTCGTGGAAGGTAGCGTTCTTCAGCATGTCGATGTACCGGCCCAGACTCAGGTGGTTCACCTGGGGAGAGGGGGAGTTCAGAGGGGGGTGATATAGAGGGTGAGTTGAGAGGGGGATGACATAAGGGGGAGGTGGAGGGGGGGGGTGGGGGGTTGGGGTGTGGAAGGGATACATAATCTTCAGCAGGGTATATTGCATAATAGAAAAATTACAATAGTGGTTCTACTTAAATACAATACATTTTACAAGTCAAGATGAGTAGAATTCATGACGATGAGAGAGGCGGTAAAGAGGAAAAAGCAAAACGAATAAGAAAAGTGTAGAGAAAAATGGGTGGAACAAAATCAACGCAATATTGCTAGATCGCTGTAGTTTACCAGAATAGTCATGTTTTTAAAATATTCATTTGAGTTAAATGGGAAAGAATTTCACGTTAAAAAATTATAAGAGCTCAAAACATAATAAGAACAACAAATGGTGGTAAAATTACCGATATAAATTTCATATTTCTCATCGAGGCATTTATAATAATAATATAATAACATGATTTTCTATAACATACACAATGCAGTTTATATCAATGGTTCAATACGTAAGTTCTTCAATGATATCATCCGGACTAAATTAAAGCTTTCATCAATCTGAGTTTTAATAATAAATTGAGAAAATCGAATTGCAGTTCCAAAATCGAAAGTTCCCTTCAATTGATAACATTACTAAAAATATTAATATATTTGAAGTAACTAGCAACATACGGACTAGCCTACCTCAAGTTTGAAGACTTGATCGGCCTCCTCAAAACATGTAAAGAACTGCTCCCCGAACACTCTGGCGAGTAGATTTGAACAGAGACCTATAAGTGGGGTGGAGGGATGGGGGGGGGGAGAGGGTAGGGATCATGACAGGTATTAGAGGGGGTTTCTGCTTATTTTTTGTTGCCACAAGTTATTAAAAATATTGCACAAAATCTACAACTGAATGACCAGTAAAATAGTATAAAATCAATGCTAATTACAAGTTTAAATGAATTTGTGTAACTAAAGATATTTATCATACACAATACGTCATTCATGATACTTGCTGATCAGTGGAGTCAAAATTTATACATAAAATGCTATAGGTGACCTTATAATCATTCAAACCATATTTTATTACTATTAAATTTCTCAGCTTTATGCTAGTTTATTTTATGAGGAATTATCAATTTTAAAGAATCAAAAGTCTCTGAATGAATTAAAATGTATTTTAAAACAAAACAATTTAATATTGGGCCTATATGTATTTATTGGTAGAAACAATACATCATAATAGTAAAAGTTATTAAAAGAAAAAATAGTCAAATATATTATAAAGTTAAGAAAACCTCATTTAATCATTAGAAATAAGTTGAACACAGACTAGAATAATTAGACGGGTCGTTTAGAACAAAATTTCAAAGAAGAAATAAATAATGTACATAAATCATATTATAAGGATATAAAAAAGAAAGTTATAATTAAACGTTTCTTAAACAAACACGTCTGGGTCTACAAAAAAAACATTTTAATAAAGTTTGGGAATGTTATTCATCTATAAGATTACAAAGGACATCAAGTTGCAACACTGTTGTTAATATAAAGAAGAATAGAGACATGGTGAACTCTACTTCAACTGCTTGAAATTTAGAGTATGGGTTATTAAGGGTAGTTACAAACTGGAAGCTAATTCTAATCTGACTCTACTAATCAGTATATCCACAAAGCATAACTAAGTACAGATTACTTCCGTAATTATTTTTTCAATGATTATGATTTGCGGAATACTTTAGAACATAAAAATATTCTAACAGTGTCCGTATCCACGATGGTACCTGAATAGTCCCTCTCCCGGAGGTCCTTCTCCTCCCACCAGATGGCCTCCTCGATCGATAGCTGATCCAGTCTAGACTTCACTCGCTTCGTGTAGAACTCCTCCGTGATGGACTTCCCGTAGAGGATGATTAGCTGTCAGTACGGTGGAGGAAGACTTCCGTGTTTCAAGGTCACGTCAATGATATACTGATTAAATACTGTTACATCTTTTTTAATTGTATATAATATATATATGTAAAACTAACTAAAGGGCTATAATTATAAAATTCTCTAATGCGCTAGTAATATCTTCTAAGATATTATGATAATTAGTTTTAAAATATATATTTCAAAACACAATTTATATGATAAAATTTAAATTTTGAATAAATTAATTAGGTAATATATTTGATCTATATAATTATTGTTATAGAATTATAAGTATCGAATAAAGACATTCTGCTTAATACAAATTATATTAATAACAAATTATTGAGTCAATTAACAAATAAAAGTACAATGTATATTTTTACATAAAAAATATTTATAGAAAGTCATATTCTACTGACAGTAGTATATGAAAACATATAATAAATATATAAATAAAAGTTAGTAAGAATGTAACACAGGAAACTCAACAACTTAAACAAAAATGACAAATTTGAAGAATAACTGTATAAAAACCAATTACTTTCAAGTACAGAGAACGTATTACCATGGAAAAGGTGAACAGAAATTATTTGTTAGGGAATTCCAGGATTCAGATTAGGAAAAATCCATAATCACATTAAAACACATAATTTTTTATTTTAATTATACTTGTAAAGTAAAATAATTTTTAAATATTTTTTAATAATTTTTTAATATTTTTAATAATTTTTTAAATATTTTAATTATACTTGTAAAGTAAAATAATCTTACGTTCAAATCTTCAGCCGAAAGTTTCACTTTATGGAGATCATTAAATGAAAGTTCCACACCATAAATATTCATTCGTCTGAAAATCGGGAAATGGGACGTAAGAAAATGTAAGTTGTATTATATATTAACATAATATGTTCATTTGTATTCTACGACAAAATAATAGTATACTTAAAATATTACCATTCGCCTTCTTCAGATAAACTCAATTTTAAAATAAAAACATGACCCAAACATTACCCAGACAAAATAGATTTTTATTAAAAGAAGGTAAGATTATATTTAATCAAAAATTTTATAAATAAAAAGAGAGAGAGAGTAACATTTAAGCAAACAGTAATCATGCATCATTTTCAGTGTTTTTTATGTATAATGAATCACACTTTTTATTGCATCAACATATAAAGAAACTGGATTTGGAAAGCACTAAATCACGCTATATTATAACATATATGTTCAATTGAACATGGCCATTTAGCTTAGAATTATGTTTAATACTATTCTAGTGCTCATTTGGAAATAAAGTAATAATTGCGAGGCTATAATAACAATAATAAAAATGGGGCATATTATATTAAAGCAAGACTCAATAAAATATGTCACAATTTTGTATAAAAAAAGCTTCAGCAATTAAGTCAAACCACTTTACATTTGCAAAAATTGTAATCACATTTTTTATTATTTTAAATGAATTCGATTAAATTTACTTTTTGTTTAGTTTTTATTGAACAACAGTGAACACACTACTCTCTTCTGCACACACTACTCTCTTCTACACACTACTCACTTCTACACACACTACTCACTTCTGCACACACTACTCACTTCTGCACACACTACTCACTTCTGCACACACTACTCGCTTTTGCACACACTACTCACTTCTGCACACACTACTCACTTCTGCACACACTACTCACTTGTGCACACACTACTAACTTTTGCACACACTACTCACTTCTGCACACACTACTCACTTCTGCACACACTACTCACTTCTGCACACACTACTCACTTCTGTACACACTACTCACTTCTGCACACACTACTCACTTCTGCACACACTACACTCTTGTGCACACACTACTCACTTCTGCACACACTACTCACTTCTGCACACACTACTCACTTGTGTACCTCCTTGTTCAGCTCCTCAGTCAGCAGATTCTCCCTGGTGCAGAGCACTCCGTACTTGCCCACCGCGGCCAGGTGCAGTGAAAACGGGGACATGCAGGTCTCCATAAACCGTCTGCAGCAGACAACAAACGTGGGGCATGATTAGCAGGGTGGCTAGAACACCAACACAAGCAATCGTGCTGGGAAATTGGTGACTGAGGCGCACTGTAGAGCCATCTCCATTAGTATAGTAAAATATATATTTCAAAGTAACTTACGTTCAGGATTCCAATATAATTGCAAATTAATATATATTTTTTGAATAATTAATACGACTTTTAAAATAATTTAGAAAAATACGTATTTTGAAAAACAATATTTTAAAGAACTATACAGTAGAATTCAGAGATGCCAAACTAATAGACCTTGAGCCAGTTGTAACACCACCTCACCCCTGGGAAATTTGTCTGCCATTCAGATGCCAGTTGCACATCCATTTCGTATAGTTTTTTGGTTCTGTAGGGATTATTATTTGTCCGATTAAGCTAATTTTAATAAATAATATTAAAAATTTTGATATTCACATTTTATATACATTTTATTTTTTGTAGATATTTGAGAGAAACACTAATTTTAGCGACCATTTTGTTTTTGCATGACCGCCATGTATTAAAGCTACTCGAGATGCTACTCGGTATGCATCTTTGGGATGTAACCTATTAGAAAAGCATTGTTAGACAAATTCTCTAGTAGTGGGGGGTTTCGCATTACTGACCCATGATAATAAGAAGAAATGTTATCAACTAATAAAATTACTTTTTACAATTTATCCATCAATACAAACATAGATATGACGTATATTTGATACAGACTAGACAAAAAAAAACTGATACACACCAATCAAAATAATTAATACGCGCCATTATCACAATCGAATTCCCGGTTTTTCCAGGCTAATAATTGTCATTTTCCCGGTTTTTCTCTACCAAAACTAGCAAAAAACTACCTAATGACAGCTCAGCAAGCCAGGGTTGCTTAATTCCCTGCAGTCATAATGGCTGTGCTTAGAGTAAAAGAAGTCAATAATAGTATAATACACGATTATGCAGCAAAAAAATCTACGTTAGTTGAAAATGACGAAACTAATATTTATTATAAGGTAATAAAAGACTGGCCAAGTGCCAGCAGATAATTAAAAAAATGCACATAACATAAATCTCAAAACCAATTCCCGGTTTTCATTCTGTAAATAGTTAAATTCCCGTTTTTTTCCTTGAATTAGCCAAATTCCAGATTTTTCAGTTTATTTAAGCATTTTCCAGGCTTTTCCGGGTCGCGGAGACCCTGTTAATATACAGCAATCTCATCAACTAATAAACACCTAGATCATATAATTGACTAGTAATTTATACACTGTCTATGTTATCGAAGAATATACAGCAATAAAACAGTGCCACTGACTCATATGTCTTCTTAGGCTTCCTGGCGATCATTTCCACCTGCTGTTTGTAGAGACCAACTTCCACCTTCTCCAGCTCACTCTCCAATACGGCCAGAATTTGCTCCGGTTTCGCCTAGATAAGAAGAACAGAGGGATAGAAAAGAGAAACGCTAAAACTCTGAAACGCTCATTGAAAAATACAATGAAAGACTAATTAAGTACAAGTCTCGAGAATTCCAATTTTGTAGGATAAATTTTGGATCGTAAAGGTAGGTAATTATCATATTTTACTATTTAAAACGAAGATAATTCCGCTATATTTTCACAAATTATAAATAAAAATAGAAAATAAACCACAAAATTATACAATGTTGAAAGGAGAAAAGCTACTAAATTAAAAAATCTAAAATATTATTCACTTATGAATAACAAAGATTAAACGGATTGGTTACTCTGCCCAATAAAGATAAGGCGAGGTTTCTGTTTTAAATTTAAAATATAATGTTTGGAATGTTTATCATTTTCGGAAAAAACATTTGTTAATATAATGTAGGACTATTAATATAATACAATACAAGTAGCATTAATATGTTTAAAATCTTTCCAAATGAATATACGTATAATACACATTACAATAAACTGTCACAGATGTTTTACAGTTCTCACGAAAACATTGACCAATAGAATGCCACGATGTCTCTTTTAAAAACAAATTACACAGAAGCAGTTATGAAATCGCTGCAATTATGCAATTTCATGCTAACACAGTCAATACATCATGAACCCCTTACTCTTCAGTCGACAACAACAACCGGACCGTGCACTGTGCACACACGCTCACACACCTGGAAGCAGTGATTGGCAGCGAGGCCGGGTCCAGCGATCCGCCTGGCGACAAAGTCCTCCTTGGCCGGGACCCGGGCGGCCCGCTTGATCACCACGTAGAAGACGGTGGCGTCCCAGAAGGAGCGGCAGCAGTAGCGCAATCCGCCGTAGAGGGTGATGAGCGCTGTGAGCAGGGGGCAGACGAGGAGGGAGAAGAGGAGGGCACAGACCGCCTGGAGGAGGCCGCGAATTAGCAGATGGTAGATGAGGGCCTCCATCAGAGGGAACACGGCGTTGCTTCGGCTCACTGTGGTGATGGAGAGAGGTGGGTTCGGGGAGGGGGGGGATCGATAATGAGAGGTTGTTCAAGTGTTGCCCTAATTTTCCCCGAAATACCGTCTGTAGATTATTCATTCACGTCTATAAAAAAATAATCGATAATAATCAGATGGCAATATATTGACGTTTTTGGTTGTAATTATTTCAATATTTAATGGTGATAGATTGTTTTACACAATTCAATTTATTTTAATAGACTGTGATAGTAACAAACCAGTGAAACAAAAACATATTGTAATTGATTTTATACTAATAAAATTCTAATTTATTTTAAGTTAATTTTCAAATTGTTCTGATAACATTTTGTATAAATATATTATAGTATGTATAAAACAAATTAAAATGTGAATAGAGAAAGAACTACAACAGAAGGCAGTAGAGCGTACAGCCACCCACCGGGTCGATAGAAGTCATAGAAGACGAGTCCCCCAAGATGCACCAACAGCGACACAACCGGCAGCCAAATCGGGACCAACAGCCCCACCAGGATGCTCAGAGTGGACACGAGCAGACAGACCACCGGCATGAAGAGTACCATTCATCTGTATTTTTTAT
>JAUZND010004006.1:0-11938 GCA_034780555.1 Coelogynopora nodosa
TCTGATTTAGCTGTTCTTCAGGAAGAAGTCCTTTTTAATATTATCTACTTCTTTCAATTACGAGGAAGAGAAAATTTTATGTAATGGTAAACATTACATAATTTAATTAATATATTCAAAGTATTCTTTCGTCAGAATTTTGTTCGCTTTGCATTTAGTAAATTAACAAAATTGTGACTCAATAATTAACTAACCAAAGCATTATAACGATTAAATTTTAATAAATTTTTAAAATACAAAATCAATAAAAATGTACTTTGATATATTTATTTATATATCGTGCGGACATATTTTACATAGTCATAATGTGCAACACTCTAACTGATTATATGGATACGTGATCTAAATAAACTATTTCTAAAAATATATCCTGCTGTATTACTTTTGCTAGAACATTAAACATTAATTACTGAACTATGTTTCTACTCAAAATAAAGACTGCTAACGATTATTTCTTTAGTTAATAATATGGCAACAACTACCAACGAACCCCACTTGAATGCAAATCGCCAGAAAATAATTGATAAATCTAGAATCAAAAGAAATAAGTTTTTAAGTCATTGGAACTCGGTATATTTTGGAAAATATCTAATAAATGCATCAAAAAATCATAATTTGTACTTAAAAGATTATGATGATCGTTTTAGAGATTCCAAATTGCAAGATTATTTTGAAGACCAAATAAACATACAAATTTACGACGATATAAATTCCATACAAAAATCAGGTACTATAACTGCAGCTCTAACATGTTCAAATAACTGTTCAGAAAATGGTAAGAGACCAACGCATAAAAAAGGTTATAACTCTAGCTCTATAGAACAAGAATATTTAAAGAAACCTCATGGTGTTAACGACAGTCCAAATCAAAATTATTTAAGTAGCCTAAAGATGTCTGTTTTCAATCCAACAGTAATTAAACATTCTGTAAGTGGAAAAAACTTAGCTAATGCCAATTTTATACCGAAGAAAATATTGCCCCAGGATATTCCAATTCCAGCTCCACGTAAACAAAGAATAAACAAAAACAATGATCAAAATCCCCAAAAAAAGATCATCAAAATATGTGATTCTGTGTACAAGGTCAAGGAAGCGGAATGTTTTAAAATATCAAATGATTTAACAAAAAATATAGAAACAATTGATAAACAAAGAAAACTTGACGACATCATTTATAGAAAAGAATCAAATGAACCGAATAATAATTCAAAACTTGACACAAATATAAATCTACAGTTTGAGAAAGAAATAAAATATAATAATGTTTGCAATAATGACAATTTCGAGCCGAAAAAATTATATACCGAAGATCAGCTAATTATTAAGTCAGAAAATAATAGAACCGCGAACCATGATAACACTAATTCATATGAATTACTAAAAAATAGTAATACGATGTACAATCAAAGTTTTCCCAGAAAAGACGAAATGTTGATAAACCAATACTGCGTCAATCCTATTTTAGATTATAAATACATAAACACATTTTCAGATAAAACATATTTAAAAAATAAAGACATTGACATTGTTTCAATATCAAATAAGCTGAAATCATTTCCACATTTGAATAAGCCAAAAGAGTTATTTCCAAACGACATGATTTTTCGATCGAAACCTGTTATTCAATCTAATCATATTTCGTACACTAATAATTCTCAAAAATGTTCAAACATTTCTATTATCTGTAGAACTCCTAAAAAAGAAGCAGTTTACACACCTATGACCGAAATATTTGATACTGAAGGTCAAATTCAGTCAAAAATAAATTCTGACTGTTTAGATCCGCAGATGCCAAAGTTAAAGAAATGCTTATCATATACATTAATAAATCATTGCTCATTTTCACCAGAACCACCAATATCTTATTCCAAGTACAATATTGCAAATGATGAAAATGACGAAGTAAAAAAATTCTTTGATATAAAAGAAGATGATAAAAAATATATTCTAGACGAAAGTTGTGTAATTACAAATTGTCCCAACCAATCTACAGATTTTCAAAATGATTTATTACACAAAAAATATTTTTCAAATTCAAGTTCAGAGAGACGGTTAAAAATTGAGGATAATAACTTAAGAGATTTTGTTTTCAATAAAAATACATATCCAATTAATACTATTATAGGTTCAAGTATTACCAATAATACATCAACGTTACATAAAATGAATAATATGAACAAAAATAATTTAATCATAAATACAAATAATTACATTATTCATGATACGAATGACTTTTCTTGCTATAATAAACGAATAAGTGATCCATGCACTAAAAATATCGGTAATGAGAATCTATACAACTCAGAAATATCTAATTGTGAAGAAAAATATTATTGTTTACGAGCAAATAATACCAATGTAAGGAATCGTGATATTGACACCAACTACACCGTTTCTGACAATTATCGGTTCCATAGTAACCCGTGTTCAAAAATTGAGGATTTGTCCCATAATTTGAATGAATCGATGATATGTGATCGTTCACGAAAATGTCATTTTAGGCATTGTAGCGTTCCTAATTTTAATCATGAAAACTCTAATAAAGACACGATTGGGCCGTGTAGTCATAGTAAGAATGAGTGTTTCGTATTTAGAAATTATATTGAAAACACAGCAGACGATAGCGAATTTTTGGAATGTTCTAGTTGCAATTCGTGTAGTATTTTAAAAGATGTTTCTATCTGTAAGGGCCAGTCATCAACAGATGTAGAACTGATCAATGATAGTCCATTCTTAAGTTCTAGTCAACTTTTGTCTATTTCACAAAATACCTCTTACATCTGTACAGATGAATATACAATTAAAGAATCTCCACTCATAAAATCTGTATCTGCTTTAGACAAAGTTTACGACTCTTACAAAGGATCTACTAGACCATCGTCCCGTCAGCAAATCTCATATTCTTCTATCGATCAGACATCATGTCATATTAACAGTAAAAACTATTTGTATTATAAAGACGAGTATAACCAATCAAATAACTTAAATAGTCAAACTAGACAATGCTATAAAATCACTGTTGAAAATGACCACTCTTTTGAAAAGGGTATTCAAACGTCGATTAAATCAATTAGCTCAAACAATGATCCAACAGAACATAATACAAGAGCACCTGCTGGCCAGAAAGAAAGCCTATGTGATCAGTCGGAGGTGAAAATAGAAAAAAACAACGATACAAGCTGTGCCAAAATAAGAGGTCATTTAAGAAGAGCAACCTATCCAGAGATATTCAGAAATTCATTCAATGAAATAAATTCATTCAATTACGGTGATTCGACAATATTTCCAAATCTGTCGAATTTTAGTATAAAAAAACGTTTTCTATCCATGTCGAGTTTACAACATTCAAGTAAGCAAAATGTTGGCAAAGAGGTGCGTCTAAATATGTTAAGAACGTTTTTTACTGCGCACAAAACTAGTTCTCAAGATTTAATTTCATTGCACATTCGCTATCCAAATTGGCAAAAGTCTGGGAGCATGACATATTTGGACAGAAACTATTTTCCAAGTAAAATGTTAATCAAAAGTAGTCAAGATGAGTCTGTTATTCTTACTGATAAATACCATAAAAGTAACATATCAAAATGGCACAATTCAGTTATGAAAACGCCCAATTCAACAATTGTTGATGAACCAAATGTCAAACCGATTTCAGAGACTTTCAATAGAATTACTTTCCGCGATCCTAGTCTGTACAAAGCACAACATATGCAATTTCTAAAAGCAGAGCTAAGTAGTGACAATAAATTTCCAATTATACATAATACGTGTGACATCGGAAGAGATACTTCAAATATTGACAGTGCTGTTTGTAAATATAAAAACACATTTAGTTTTCCTGTAGAATACCGTGAAGGCGTTAGTGCAAATGTTCCCGTCAAGCGTAAAATTATGATGGGTATAAGTGGTCAATTTAACAGTGAAGTCAGCAAAATAAAGCACGCCAATGCTAGTCTTTTAAAAAGTAAAAATAATCAGTTTTTAAATACTTACGAAAAAAAACAATCACATAAAAGTACTATAACAGTTGAAAATGGTCCTAGTAAGTGTGAAACTTCAAAAGCAACACTTGATGATAATTATTTAAAATGCATTTCACCAATGCATTTTATCGAAAATGCATTTCAGCATGCTTCAACAGATGTGACTAAACTAGACTTGGCACATATTCATCAAAATAAATATTTTAAATGTTGTCCTTCACAAACCATTGACAAATCAACGAGTCCAATAAATCCAACAATTTATTCCGACTTTTATAATTATAATTTCATTAAAAGTAATCAAGACAACAAATTTAGTCAATGTGTTACACTAAACAGCTACAGTAAATCCTTCAAAAATGCCTTTTCACAAACGAATCTAAACGAAACACAAAAAATAAAAAAACTACTTTTATATGACGACACACAAATTCATTCTGATCAGTATTTAAAAAAAGAAACTCTACAAGTTCATAATAATGAATATTTTAGATATATTCCTCCTTTACAAACTCATCCACATGAGTCAAAATTGAACAATAATAACACCAACACCTTCACTGATAATAAACACACCGAAAGAAACACATCCATACCATCATATAACCTTAGAACTTTAGTAGTTAATTGCGAAAATATACTTAGCAATACAACCACACAAACTGATGAAGGTAAGCCCTATAGCAATGCATCAGAAAATCATGGAAATATATCAGATGAAGATACGTCAACATTTCTTAGAAAATTTTCTATGTTAGAATCAAACAATAAAAATGAATCAGCTTCTGTTGAGGTAGAAAATATGTTATATTCTATATCACAAGATCAAATATTTCAAAAAGTTTCTTATTTTGAAAACGCAGTAACAAATGCCTATAATATTGGCATACATAAATCCAAAAATAGTTCTCTATCTTCTAAAAAATCTTTAATAAATACTTCATCAAAAAGTTATCATAAAATATCTTCAACCTCGAGCAATAAGAGAAACGTGGTAATGAAGACTGAAGTATTTGACGTAAACAAAAAGTCGTATTTTGATAATATCGATATCAATTTAACTCCATCACCAATCATTATAGAACATAAATCAAACGAAATGTGTTCCTTTATTCATGATGACGACGGTTTGAATAGTGACACAGGTACACTGAATTCTCGTTCGCCACATGAAAGAAATGTTGGGTTGAACGTTAATGACCACAATAAATGTGTAGAAAGAATAACACCAAGTGTACTACAATCAAAAGAAACATCTGAGAAATCGCTACTCTCTTATACGGTGGAGCAAATAGATATGAAGGATGTTTATATGAAGAAGGAAGACAAGTCAAGTACAGAGATAGACTATTCAACAGAAGTGGACCATTCAGATGATTTCCCCTCAGAAATAATCCCATTTAATAAAGTTGAGAAAGATTTGACGAAATATTTCGAAGATCACTTGTTTATAATATCCCCAAAAATCGCTAGAAAACAAGATAACTCAATAAATATAACAGCTAAAAAGAAACAGACGTTGCCCACTCAACCAACAGATAATTATCCAGTTTTAATGAAAACGACTAGCAACCTTGATAATTTAAGTTCACCGATAAAACGACGATCGATAGTATTTTTAGAAAAATCTGAGACGGACCATCACAATGAGCAATCGGTAGCAGAACAACTAAGAATGTACAGCAACCTCAATAGTTTGCAAAACCCTAATTCAGATTACGATACTAAAGTAATTTCAGTTAAAAAACAAGAACATGACATTGAGCAACAGGACTCAAAACTATTTAAAAATAAAGGAAATTTGAGAAGTCATGGTTTTAAAGAGCAACAAGAATATTTTCGAGGAACTGAAGTAGATAATAAAGACGATTCAATAATTCACAATAAATTAAACAGCGCAACTAATTATAGAATTGAACAAAAAGTTTCACAACCATTGCAAGAACTTTCATTAAAAGATACTAAAAATAATGAAAAAGGTCAATTATATTCAGAAACTGCAATTGCACGTAATGTAGTAAATCATTTAAAAAAATATTCTTTCACAAAATTAACAAAGAAAGATACAAAGGATCAACCGGACTCCGCAATTAATCAGAAAATAAAGTCTGATAATTCAATAAGATTTCAACAGATTGAAATAATAGTTGAAAATGATAATAAAAAATATCATCAGTTAACTAATTCACAAAAATCGTTGTCAACATCTGCAGAAGGTAATGTCAAAGATGCATTACGAAAAGATATGCTAAATGATCCTAACATTTATAATAATGATATAGACAAAACATTTCAGCCACTTCCAATAATATCAATAGCTCGCAGCAAAAAAGATCATATGCTGCAATTTTATTCTGTAAAGTCAGAAAAGATAAAAAATTCTAAATTAAATTTAGACCAACAAACATGTAAAACTAACTTGCCGACTATGTATAAAGAAACTGTGATATCTATGAAAAGTCCTCCGGATTGCAATAATCAAGAAGTTGATAAAAGATTGCCACTGCCTTTATCAATTAGTGAAAGAAAAAACAAGGAAGATTGGTCGCTTAAAGTGACAGCTATAGCTCGCAACAGAAAAGATAATTTGTTGCAATTTTTTGCCACAAAATCTAAGACAGGCAACACTTCTGAATCGAAATTAGACACATTAAAGAAAGAAATACTCATTAACACTACGGTATCAGACTTCAGCACTACAGTACATGAGGCCCCTTCTAAAAAGGCATCTTACTTTGACGTAGAAATAATCAATGTTCCACAACTATTCAAAAGTCAACTTTCCAGTGCAAATAAACCACAAAAGTGTAATGATGTAAACGATAATACAAAATATTCAGAAAAAATGCAACAATCTTCATCAATAAATTTTGAGAAAAAAAATCGGGCAATAAACGAAACATCAAAAGATAATTTATCTAACACCATCATCAAATCCAAATATTTAAAAAACACGACAAATAAAAGTGGAAGCGACAATAAAATTGAAATATCACGAATTGGCGATGAAAATTCCACAGTAAAAAAATTATTACTCTTGAATAATGTTGATATCACCACTGTAACCTGTACCGTTGACGACAGCTCCAAACACGACAATTACTCGAAAGCGCCTGTCAATAAGGAAATGAAAATTGTAGCAAAAAAATTAGTTAAAAAAGAATCCCCACATGTAGATAAAGAAAACGTTAACATTATTGCGGTACAACAGGATCACCTCAATGATGTTACAATAACTGTTGGTAATACGACTGATTATTTAAACGATCCCATAAATGATGGCGGTGTTTCACACAGATCAAGTAAACTGTATGAGAAAGGTAAAACTGAAAGTGGTAAAGGTGAAACTTTTGAAAATAAAATAAGTGTCGGCAATATAACTGAATATTTCAATGATCCTAGCAATAATCAAAGTATTTTACAAAAAGCACAGCATTCGTTAGCAATTGTTAAGAAGGATGACGACCAAAATATTTCATTCAAGGAGGCACAAATAATTGATAGTAATCCTATTTATATAGTACAGTCAGATTATGGTAAAATAGACAAAACTAAAGATATACAACCAGTTCAAGAACCACTTTATTATAGTAAAACCAAAGAAGCAACAAGGACTATCTGTAGAACATTATTTAATGGCGTTAAAAAAATTGGTATTCCACAGACTTACAAAACTGAATCTTCAGATACACAAAATGCTTTCAATGATGTTTCTTTTTCAAGTCACAAACTTTTTAAGAAGCATTCCTCCAGCAAAGACAATTTAGAGGTCATGAATAATAAGTGCAAACAAGACAAAAACAGCATTGGAACCATGCCAGAAACCGAAATTACTACTTGTGATAAAAATAACTTTAAAAACAATGAAATAGTAATAGATATTGAACGAAATTCTCTAATACCAGTTGTAGTTATTGAACAAGATACAATTGTGGCAAATTCACAAATAATATCTCTAGCTGATGAAAATAATAGCGTTGGATACAAAGCGGGGAAGAATAAAAATGATGACATTAATACACATGTAAATTCCACGCCGCGGTATACGATAATTTCTAAAGAGATAGCCGTTAACAATGACAAAAATGATGTGGTCACTGTCAAGCAAACTACGAAAAATGAAACTACACCAGCAATCAAACAAGACAGCGATTTATTAATAAAATCCTTTGATACTGACAGAAAACAAAGGTCACTTACTATGCATGACTCCAAAGAAAGGTCTACTCCTGAAATAAAGGAAAAAGTTATTATTCCAAAACCACTAGATCGTCAGTCAAAGCTTAGACCTGATGATAGAGATACTAAGCCTTTTCATATCAAATCTAATGATGATCAGCACAATTTGAGAGCAAGTACGCCTTACGCACCAGTTAAAACTTCACAAAAAAGCAGACAGCATGAATGTGTAGAGTGTTTTCATTCTTACCAACATTATAGTATTCCAAGGAAATGTTGTCTTGTGATTCACCCTCCGTTATCTGAAGACAGTCAAATTACTGACATATTAGCAACCCCAATAGTACCAAAAAGACGAAGTTTGAGTTGTTCATTGGAGTCCGTCAGTGGTAGAGTATTAACGGATGTACTACCCAGAGAATTCCAGAGTGCAGATGTTGTCCGTGTGAGTCGATCATGCTGTCCCCACAGAGGTGACCGTAGCATACATTCGCCATACAAAGAAAATAATACTCGATGCTCGTCAAATGACGGTGACTATCCGGAATTAATTGAAGTATTCCAGGTAAACACACCTAAAGAAGAAGTCTTTTATAACCCTCTTTACGCAGAAACAGAACATTGGAAGTCACCGCTTGAACGGTTTAGAACGTCGTCTACTGACAGGGTTGGAAAGGGGTCCGCCACTAACAGGAGAATTATTAGCAATGGGGCTAACTTCAAATACAAGTTGACGGATCCGGGTAAAAAGGATTTATATTTAGTTAAAAATTCAAATGGGCGACATCCCATACCGGTTTTAAGAAAACGCCATAATGAAAATAATGGAAATATACAACCGAGAATTAGACGAAAAAGTGCCCCTCCTTATATCCGACGATATATATATGGATCTCATCAAGAAATAAATATCAAAGATTTACAAAATATGGGCTTTTCAAATAAAAATATTCCTCAATACCAGGTGAAATACTCCTCGAGAAGTATTTCTGAAAACCGTCACAATAACCACAACGATTTTATGCCTCCAAGTAATCAAATATATTTAGAGCAACATCAAATAACCAATGAAGATGAAGCCAGAAGATATTTAGAACCAAAACCACGTTTACGGCAATCACAACGTATTCTTAATTACTATCCAACAATGGCTCAAATTTCACGTGTGCGCCCCTCCAAGATAGTCACTGATGTGCTAGCACTGGGTTTGCGCAATGTGCGCCATGAAGCACGTTGTTTGGAATATAGGGAAATTTGTTCTTGAAGTAGCGACTAATTAAAAAAAAGTAGCAATCTAAAATAAAACATAATAAAAAACTTTTAGAATTGAATGTAGAAAAATTGTATTTCTGTATTACAAATATTCCGGTACAGAACATTCGTTCACTGGCAAATATGCAACAACAAGAAAAAACTGTTGTTTTCTAATAATGTTTATATTTTTTTATCATGTTTTAAATATTCATATTATTTAATATTACTTTATAAACAACATTATCGAATGGATAACTGAAGCGTAATGCTTTTATGTTCAATAACAGTTAATCTACATGATGGGGATAGAATTAACAATAGAAAGGCCATTAAAAGGAACCAATCGTGGTAAAACAGTCTATGAGGGAAATAACTAAAAAATATGCATATTTTAATGGGCTATAATTCAAAAAGTATATCAATAAATAATTTCAAGTAATAGAAGGTGGTTCGTTCCCCTTTAGAAGCATTGTAAAATATAAAAAATATGTAAAATTAGAGGCCAGTAAACTGCACCTATAATTATTTATAATTTATCAAATTTTCAGTGTTCAACACTATTCAAGATAAAGAGATATTTATAAATAAATGACCTGCAATACATATTTTGATCGTTTATTTGAATAACAATAACATATTTGAATGTCAATATATTAATTTTAACATATCATTACATTTTGCTATTTGTCAACATTCAATTTTGCTATTGATTTTAGGTTTTTTCACTTGATTCAATATTTCCTCTTTGAATCTTAAATTAATGCAGTCTTTCTCTTTGCCGATGATAGATGTTATACATTTTGCTTTACATATTCTGTGATGATGAACAATGAAGCTATAGAAGCCATTATAATGGTCATGTATTCGCTGATGTAACTTTCTGGTGGTACTGCCAATATATATTTCATTGCAACGGGTACATTGCATCTGATAGATGCAAATTTGTATATTGCACTCATTTTTATTTGTTAGCGAATAGTTAGGTAATGTACAGAAAGTCGAAAAGAGTAGGACCTTCGGTACAATCTAATTGGTAGACCCACAGATTTGAAAATTTTGGTTATCTTTCTATCAGTTGTATTATTATCAATGAATGAAAAATTGAGATAATGGTATTTCTTTTTGTCTGATGTTGTGGATGTTTTGCTCTTCATTGGTTGGTTCTTACTTATTCGGTTGATGGTATTTTGTGGATATCCATTGATGGAGCGAATAGATTTCCAAGATTTTTTCGCGTCTGATTTTGAGGAACATCCTAATAAAATTCTGTTTATTTTATTACATACAATATTTCCTTTTGATTTCATTGATATAGCCGACTTATAGTTATAGTTATAATTTTATATATATCATTTATTAATAAAAAAAATTACATTTATAATTATAATTAAATAAAAAAAATTGAATTTTCAGTTACTCTTAATATCAACGCTGAAACCATATTTAATTTTATAAGAAATCTGCTAAAACAAATTTATTCCCACACTATACGTAACTTGGTTATATCAATGAAATCGAAAGAAAATATTGTATGTAATAAAATAAACCGAATTTTATTGAGGTGATCCTCAAAATCAGACGCAAAAAATTATTTTAACGAATTCAAATATATTCTCACCATCAATGGATATCCACAAAATTCCATCAACCAAATAAGTAGGAAAACACAAGAAAGAATAAAATGTCAACAACATCAGACAAAAAGTTAAAAAAAGTATCACAACTTTCCATTCATTGATGATAAATCTGATAGAAAGATAACCAACATTTTCAAATCGGTGAGTTTACCAATTAGATTGTACATTGTCATTTATTTATAAATATTTTTTTTAACTTGATGAACACTGAAAATTTGATAAATTATAAATATTTATGGTTGCGTTTACTGGCTTTTAATTTTTCGTAATTAATTTTAAGTATTAACAGTTATCACTTTTTAATATGCAACTTTTCGATATGCAATCTACAAATAATCAGATAAAATAGATAAATAGATATCAAAAAGAAGAAACAAAAGACTGCGATAGATAAATCAAAGACAAAAAATCTTAAAGAATAGACTAATAGTTAAACAATAGAGAATTAGTTATGCTTGATAAGAGTTCTACACAGAATGGAACAATCACACGATTTTAAGCAGAAATATTTTTGGGAAATATGAATTTGTATTTTTAAATATTTCAGACTAATTTTTTCATGTTTAAGTGTGAAAGTGAGACGATTATTAAGCTATGAACGAAATGAAATTCTTTGAAAACTTTTTTAATACTAATCCAAACAGGAAGGTTCAGCTCTATAGATGGGGCACAATCGTAGTATATAAAACGTGGATTCTGGCACACCACATGACATTTGACCATGACCTTTGACCTTGATACCCCCCTCTCCCTCCATCCCCCCCTTTCCCTTCTCCCTTCTACCCCCCTAACCCCACCTACTCCTCTACCCCCCTGCTTCCACACCCCTACCCCCCTACACCCTACCCCTCACTACTCCCCTACCCCCTTACTCCTCCCTACCCC
>JAUZND010004007.1:0-11938 GCA_034780555.1 Coelogynopora nodosa
GCCCTACTCCCACGAAGGCTCCAGCGCCAATCTCTCCACCATCAGCGGGACCAGTCCCCAATCCCTCGGCCTCGCCCAGAGCCAGCTCAAGAAGCTGCGCAAGCTCCACGAGCAGACTGTGGTCCAGAAAACGCGGCCGCCACAACAGCGGCAACTGCCGACCTCGACGGGCTCGAGCCTCTCCTCACTGGGGGGGGCGGCTTACCGGCGATCACGCTCACGGTTCCCCAAGCTCCAGCAACACCTGGGCAAGCTGCGCGGCTGCTGTCGACCCCGGGTGTTCTTCTCCTACCTCTTCTGTCTGCTGGTTGTGATCCTGGCCGTGCTGGGCACCGTCTTCCTGAGTCTGGGGGCGCTGAGCCGGGATCGCAACTTCCTGGTGGCCGGTGTAATTCTCAGCATCACCTGTCTGGGCCTGTTGATGCACCACTGCCTCCGACGGTCGCCCAACAATGCGCTCAAGTCGGCCGAAGACCTGTCGATCTACATGCCGCCGGTGCCCCTCCCCCCGGAACTGCTCCACGCCACAGACCCCAGCGCCCCCCCACCGCCCTCCACCGGAACCGGTGATGACCTCCACACGGTCAAGAGCTCCACTGAGCTTGCCTTGTCAACCGCCCATGAATCCGGCGGCGGCGGTGATAACAACGGCGGCCACTCAGCCGAGAAACAACAGCCGCTGCCGCCGCAGCCGCCACATTCACTACGATTGGACGTCCACCGGCCCAGCTTCTACGGCGAGCCGAGCCCCCTGGGTATCGGGTGTTCGCGGTGCTCCCTGCTGCCCCCGCGGGTGCAGATGCGACCCCGCAGTCTGGCCGGACGACGGGGTTCGGCCATGCTCGATATCGCCCGGAGGCTGTCGGCGGTGGGAGCGAGTGCGCCGCCCATGTGCAACGGCTGGGGCGACTCGGGTGGGGGGATCGGGGATAGGCAGCGGTTCCGCCGGTGTAGCAGCCATCCCTGGGAGATGAACCGGCCGGAGAACCCCTATCGGGAGTAGGTGTTGCACTCTTGGGTTGCGCTTATCTGTTTGGCATGACCCGTTTTTTTGCCACTGCTTTGTCCGCGTCGCAATGTTGTGTACTACGTGTTTGTCTCTCAAAGATGTTATGTAGTGACAAGATAGGGAATCAGTGACGGAAAGATTGTAGGCGTCAGTATATATCAACCCTTTTGTTGTCTCAAAAGTAGCAAGTAGTACTAATATACGACATTTTATTTTCTTCCATTTTGGGCTTAACGTACTGATGAAATCCATTTTATGATTTTTTGAAAGATCCAAAACTTTAAAATAAGGTATAAATATAGTTGTAAAATCATTTATATTACTATTATATAATATATTAGAATCATTTTCTATTTCGAAGAACTTTTTACTTTAGCAGCGTGTACTTTTATATAAAATTTATAGATTTTCAATCTTGTCACTACATAAATACATAATAAAAAAAGTAGTCTTTACTCTCGTCAGATATTGTCGTTGTCATGTCACACTTTCGGTCACTTTGCACTCGATGTATACTCTGTTGAATACAATCTAATGCGCACATGAGCACTGTGTTATTAATAATAATAATTATTATTATTATATAGTTTAATGTACACGTTCATCTTAATGTACTTTTTATATCTTCTATATATTTTTATGCAATTGTAGTTCTACAGACTCTATATTAATATATATATATATATATTCATTATTATACACTTATATATAATGTATTTGATTGTATTCCATGAAGCATTCTATCAATCAATTTACAATATATCGTTACTCTTTTTCATTTATACATACGTATTTATAAACCATATAATTATCAAAAAGACGTGTAGAATTCATTATATAGTGTTCTAACTCTTGCGATTAATCTGTATAATTTTGCCTTAATTGTTAGGAAATATCATAAAATGTTTATAATTCCTGTGAAATGTCTTATAGTACTAGATATGCATATTATATTCGCGCACTTTTTGAAACAACTCTACTACCTGTAAAATAGACAGTCCTTATGAACAAATATTAATTTTAATAATGTTCTTACAATTTAACCTAATTTTAGCCCAACTATATTGACGTACACTAAACTCTAAAAAATTCACCATTATAATTGAATGTATAATAAAACATTATATTCATCTCCACTTTACGTCATTAATTACACCTTTTATGTTTCTCTCCCTCTCTCTCCCCCCCTCCCTCTCCACCGTCCCTTCCATGGTTGTTTTAGGGATGCCACAATGTTTGCGGCAGCTCTGTCCCCCCTGTTATTGCCCAGTTTGGGTCTAACAGAGAGACACAGGTCCCATGATTGTCGGCGCAGCATTACGCGCAATAGAATTGTATTTTAATATTTTCTATCATACACGTACACCTTATACCGATAATAATATTATGTTGTCCACTTTCTCCGGCACACGTTATCTACATGATACATACACAACCGAGGCAGTTATTATAGGCTGGGACCTCATATTATGTCTTCATATTAATGGCCTGATATTTGATTTATAGCATCTCTTATCCGCCAAAACAGTAGTTATTGATTAATAAATAAAAGAAATATAGTCTTATAGAGTTTGAAGGTTGTGTATGTATTTTGCGATATTTTATGTGATCCTGTTTTCAGCACACTTTTAACCTCGGCCTTTCAACCTCTCAATTCTTTCAAGTTTTTTTCTTCTCTTTTCTCTCATTTTACTAGGCACCATAAATATGTTTTCTTTCTTTATATTTTACTTTATATTATTATGCAGATGTCGTGAAAGTCAAAAGAAGCCCAAACAATTCCTACATTTTTGTTTAATAAGTAAATTTAAATATTTATAATGCAGAACGATAAATAAAACTGTTAAAAATTATTTCGAAATAGTAATTTATTTATTCTGAGATTTATATCTTTATTAACTTAAATAACGTAGCCTTAAATATTCTAAAAGTATATTATACTGGGCTTCTCTAATTAAAACGAAATACTAGAAAAAGACTAGTATTTCTTATTTTTGTAGTTTGTATCGCAAAAATATTAAATTATCCAATTTTACACGTAGTGATGTAAGAACATGAATCTGTCAATTATTGAAAAAAACGGTTTAATGAGATAAATTCTGTATGTACAAAATGGATTATTTAATTGTAAAACACACAGAAATATCATATTATAATGGCCTATTTATAATTTTTTTTAAATCAAGATTCCCACACTCTGATTCCGCCATTCTTAATTTTAAAACACTTCCGCGTGTGTTAATTTACTTTCTGTTTGAGTTGGCACATTGTTTCTGCATTGTATATGTGTAACACTATTACATATTATATATATATATGTATGTAATACGCACCAGAATTGCATGTTCGAGATGGTCTATTGCACAGCACTTACTTTAAATGTAACCCTGCCTGTGATCCCATAATATGATGACCGACCACCATGCATGGATGTATATCTAAACAGAACAGATGACACCTAGTAGATTGTATTATTATATAATTAAGATGTATAACAGCATATATATATATAGTATATAATTATTATATATTGTATGCTGGTGAAAAGGTGTATTATCTAATGCTATATAATGATGCGGTTATGTTTTCAATTCAACTGACAATTTTCGTCCAGATGATATTCGCTCGCTTATTTTTGTGTACCTCGTGATTATTTACTGAACACTATTGAATTTCAGTGCTCTATGAAGTTGATATTTCTGCTTGAATTCCCGCACACAAGGGAATAGGACATAAACGACATAACATATTTTCGCTACTATTATTTATTACATAACAGGCTGTGCTATACATTATTGAAATATGTCTCCAATTTTAATTATTAAGGATACAAAACAATATAAATTGTATCTTGATTAATAGATTACCAATTTTTAAATTCTTCAGTGAAGCGAGCCAGTCATGTATTTAATATAAAAATATTGATTGATTTAATTTGTGAAATCTACTTAAATAACTAAATTACGAAAAATAAGTATTCTATATAAAAGTGATACACATTGTACCTATTCGCAGGAATCAAACTATATAACTAATAAAATGTTGTTTTGAATATTTGCTGCAATAGAGTTTTTAGATATCATTTTTGTGAACTATGTAATTCTCAAGCAATTAAATTTATTGTTTCATTTAATATAGGCCCCTACATATTATGGGTGTTTTTTTAGTAAAAAGAAAAAAGTATTTTATTATTGGTATGGTGTGTCTGATACCTGCTGAAAAGAATGCTTAGCAACACCACATCGTATCCACACCTTTGAAAACTTATAAATACTTCTGTAGTTTATAACAATATTATTTTTCAAAATATATATAACTAATGCTATACAATTGCTACCTTTTACCAAATACGTCACAAATAGAATATTCCTTTCAACAGAACAATACATTATGTAAAAGTTTAAGTTGATAAATTTTTTTAAACATAGAAAATGTAGTAAAAATACACACTAGTTAATTGTTAAACATTTCTATTATATATTTTATTTCGACAAACTTGGTTACCTTATAGTTACTTTAAATATATCGCTAACACCACGAAAAATACCCTTAAATTCACTATTTAACATATTAATACAACGTGAAGCTAGCGTGTATATTTCAGTGTTTATTTTATACCATATAACTGTTGAGTGTTTAATAATGTTTTAAAATTATGAAATTCTACGTATACTTATTTCAATTATTATATATAGAAAAACATAACTTTTGTTATTATTAAAATAGTTGACAATATTATGCAGCAATCCTACAATAACTTATTCAGGGTGAATATATTACTTCAAATGTGATCTCTTCGAAGTCAGATGTCTGGTTTTGAGAGAATTAGAAATCTGAAATATACGTTTGTAAATATCTAGAAGAATAATCTCTATCTGTATTGTATATTATATGTTGTTTGTAATACTATTATTCTATATTTATAATTTTGAATAAATTTTGAAATTTTAATGTATATATACTATTAATTGAAAGTATTGTATATGTTCATATAAACTGTGAAAATGAATAATATATCCTCTTGATCACAAATAAAAATTACACTTTTCGAATATAGCTGTAATAAAAAAACCATCTTGCCCAAAACACAACAAGAAATACATAGAAATAATATAGTATCAAGAAAATCAGATTTGGTTAACGTAGATTTACGGGTTATAAATATAGTAAATCAGCCGTGTTATTATATAAAATAGCTACAAATAAAACCGAAAAATATTCTGTTAACTTGTATAAATAGCCTCTTCAAAGATTATTGGTTAATTTGAATTTTTTTAATATATATTATATTAGGTATGAAAATAATGCTATAATGTACGTATTTTAAAATAGCATTTGGTTATCCAGGTATTGTGAAATCAAAATATATGTTATGCATATTATTTTTAGAAATAAATACATATTGCAAGAGACAATAGCAAAAATAATTAATGAAACTATGAATCATATTGATAATTGTAGGTAGTTGTACATACATAAAGTGTTATATCAATTATTACCAATGTAACAGCAATTGTTACCAATAAAAATGTTATAAGTTCAAAGTTAATAGCTCCCGACGTTTACCGAACCTCAGAAATGTAACATTGATTATGTACCAAATTTTATAATACAATAGTTCTCATTTAATACATAAATTTATCAGTATTATAATAGAAAAACGGTTCCATGCATGTTTGGTTCATGTCAGATTACTATAATATTAAGAATATTCAATATCTTTGGGTAAAATTATTATTATAAACATGTAGTATTTCAATTGTATGGTATGATTTCACTTTAATACTGCCAAATTTGAGAGTAGTATATTATTTATAATTAATATTTATCAACTAAACGGAAAAATCAAATGATGTAATAATTACGAGTGATTCAAATAAAGATTATTTGTCCTTGACATTTTTTTACATAAGTGGGACTTCGACATCCTATTATAATATTATGACTAAAAGAATCAGACAATTATTTAAATTAATGCAGAATTTAGGTATTCGGTTGTGAGGGGGAGTAATGTAATGCACAAATCAGTGGTTCATTCCAGGGGCTGTCGAAATATTACTTTGTAGAAAAGCCTTCCCCCATAAATTATGTGTGGAATAACATCGATCACGATATGACGACTCTTTATAGTTTCACAAGAGTACGAGAAAATTAAAAACATAGTCAGGGAAATCTTTAAAAAGTATTGTGATACATTTGAGATATAGTATTAGAAAATGGAATATACCTATACCACATATTTTCCGCTTACTCATTTTTATACGATCATTTTAATGCTTAAGAATAAATGCGAACTTCTTCTTAAATTGCTAATTTGATTATTCAAAACGAATCTGCAAGTCTCCTATTCACAAAATGTTCAATTTAATCTGTTAGTGACCATTTCACGCTTCTCCCATCGACCACACTAGAGTATCAAGAATAAATAGCAAAAAAAGTCGCACTAGATGCATATTCTTAATTCTAGTAACTCAACTCGAACTATAGTCGAAGTATCCGCTAAATATATATGATTGCTGCTCTTTTCTTAACGTGTGAAATAAGAATTAAATTAGTATCTATTAGTGTATAATCTGTTGAACATATATCTTTGCCCCTAATAATGATGAATCCCCGTACTTACGAAGTAAGCATACCTACTTATTCTGTCAGAACTTTAACATATTTATATTTGTAAATGTTGGTAATAAATTTGTAGTTAAATCAGTCGACAAATTACTATAACAGCTGAGCCTACTTAAATACGTAATTTTCATTCTGCAGTATTATTCTTTTATATGTAAAAAATACATTCTACATTTGACAAATCGATACTAAAGAGAACATCAGAATTTCTTTTTTATATGTTGAAGCATTTTTATTAAAAGTAGGATATTAATATATTATAGTTTTACAAAGAGTTGCGCACTATTATTTTCAAGATTATAGTGTATATATTATAGTAATCGACAGTTTGGCTCAGTCCTTTGAATTTTTATTATTATATTATGTCAATAGAAAACTTATGACAAGTACTAGCCAAGAATGTAATTAATTTTAATTTATTATTTCCCATTCAATATCATTTGAAACACTCTCGTTAAATTTGAAACACAGTTTCCTTAGGCTATAGAAATGTTACGTAATACTTTTTAAAAAATTGCAATCACCACTGATATAATCTGTAAACATGCGATTTTATTATTAGATATAATATATATATATACAAAAGTAAGTAACGCTTTAAATATACAAACAAAATACACCCTCACCAAGTAGGTTTTACATAATATAGTCAAATTATAATAGCAATTTACAATAGTCATTAGCAAAACATTTAATATATAATAGCACATGATAAATAATTATTGCACGACATAAATAATAACATATTCTATATATATACAAAGTCAACAAAAAATTCGCCGAAAATTTAAGATCATTATTAGGAATTAAGCACACTAATTACGCGTTTTTAATGAATATGGTGTAAATATTTATATAATTCGCTTTAAAATGACATACGGAACGAATGTATTTTTATCATTAAACATGAAGGGAATATAAAATACTCTGAAGAAAACTGAAGAAGTTTCTGAATTAAGAAATTTTCTTTCAAATACGACTTTCCAGTTGCTCATTCCGGAATAGTGCGGTTCTAGTTGTGATTGTTGATCTGGTGTGTTACGATCTATGAGATAGTCACACTTTTCAATCGGCCAGTATCGAGACTTGTCCTCCAAATTAGCATCGTTAAAATGATTATGAATTAGACGTGTAGCATTGCCCCACTTGTCCTTATATTCTGCTGGAAGCTGGCCACGAAATTTAGACTGGATAAATTTGAGTCTAATTTCTGATAAAGACTCGGCATGTAGAAAGAAATGGCTCGGAAATCGATACCATTCGCGACCGACACAAACATGTACTTTCTCTCTTCCCGAATGACCACTGACATTTAAAAAATTTGGTTGTGTGAATTCACCATAAACCGACATAGGAGCACTATATCCTGCAATCAAAGCAAGAATTCGAGCGGCACTGATAACTAAAAACACACAAACTACACAACCTTGCAATCCGTTGTGTACAAACTGCTCGAAAAACGAGCCAAATAGAAATTTAAAAATACGTGAGATTAATGTTGCTAAAATAAAAAGTGATATAGCAGCCCCAAGAGCTATAAAGGGATACACCGGGTAAAGAAAGCGCTCCTCCTTGTGAGGTTGAAGAAAAAAGATACCATTCCAAATCAACGAAGGTGACAGTGCAAACACCAATTGTTTCAACTCTTGATTAACCTGGTTTTCTCTGCCAAACATAAAAACAGCTATTGGTACGCTAACATAAAGAATAAATACAACATTAAAATTAAGAAGGTAGTTACGTACATAATAGTCCATCGGTTCAACACCATACAACTCCGAACCATGTTCACTAAAAACATTGTATTTCAGAATGTTTAGAGGAGCCAAAACAAATTTTCCATAGTAATAACTGTCAATCGCCGCAACTGGGAGGGTGAACATGAGTCCGGCTTGAGTAGCATAGCGTAAGAAAGCACACAGCCTGCGCCGCGCGACAATCAGGTCGAAAGCCAGCGGGATTCCAAGCGCTGCTGAAAACGGCCAACCGACAATCGCACTGGCGGCTACAGTCGCTACAGACACCCTGTAGTTCCTGTCGAGCCAACTCGCCAGCATTGCTGTTGATAGATACATTGCAAAACTGCTAGGCAGAAAAGCCGTGGTTGCAATGAAACTACCCGCCGAGAAACTGAGAAACACCGTGGTCAACACACTTAACGATGGGATACTTCGAAATCGACGAGACAGCACGTCGTAGAGGTAAACCTCAACCAAAGAGGCAACTAGTGCCAGTAGCACACGAATCAAGTAGAAGAGAAACCGACCGTCAAAACCAAAGATTTTATGTGCTAGGAAAGCTGGCAGCCCGTACAGCCAGGTGTAAGCATACGATCTCAGACCATACTGTGGAGCGTATTCCCAGGTCTGGAAACCGTAGCCGTAAATGAGAAAATGAAGTGGTTCCCAGTAGTTGAAGGTTTCATCACAATCACCTATAATATTCCAAACGACGCTCAGTAGATGCACAGCAAACACGCCGATGAAGACAGTCGAGGTTGTTGGAAGATTTTTTGACATTTTTTCACTAAAATAAAAATAAAATGTTTAATTAAAGATAAGTTTGATTCACAAAATATGAATTTTAAGTATATAAAAGTATATAAATGTTTGTTAAGTTTCGACATGTAATACGTAATTAACACAATTGGGTTACTTAACTAGATATTAACTAAATTATAGACAATGTCTTGCTTGAAGATAACATGTAAAGCACAAATAATATTACAATTAAATTGATTCGAGTACAAATTTCTCAGAATGTACAGAAAATTTCACTTTATATTGCAGAACTTTTCCTATGTATACAATTTCATTTTTTGAATTAATGTTATAAAATGATGAGTAAACAAATTGTATGATTTTGATGTAAAAAATCCATGACAAATTCTATTTACTAATCATATATATCTAACAATTTAAATTATTATGAAAATACAGGTATACAGCCAAGTTATGTAAAGAACTATTATATCAATATTTATGAATGTATGCAACGAAAAATAACATATTTCTCATTCACCCATAAGATCACCAGTAAAAAATAGCAGTTAAGGAGGTATAGAATAGAATTTAGAATATAATTTATTGGGAGTAATTTAAACAAAATCAGCCAGTTTGAGTCATAAAATTACATCATATAATCAAGGGAAAAATAAATGACAGTCCTATGTGAGTTTGAACAGTGTTAGTTAATTTTTTTTGCTTCTGACGGGATAAAACTGTTTTGATAATGGGCAGTGTGGGTTTTGATTTTGAAAGTACGGCTTTGTCTCAAGTCCGTTCCTAGAGAAGATAAGTGGTAAGATCTAATACTGTTGCCATTTCGTTGAAATTGACTATTCTTCTGCAGAAGTTGGAGGATAGGGTAGCTTTTCGTTCAGACAGATACATTTGATAGATGCAGAGAGCGTAGACATAGGTACTGTTTGGAGATATAATTATCAGTTCTCTTTTTTGGATGTTTCCTAAAGTTGTGCTTTGGGATTGTGTGATACTGGAACGCCAAACTGGAACCTCATATTCCAGAATAGAGCAAATTATTGTCTTGAAGAAGTCAATGATTTCGTTTGGAGGAGTACCTGCTCTTTTAAGCATATGGAGAAAATACATATGTTTAGAACTGTTTTGCTATTAAATGTGATCAGACTATGTGAGTGAGTCATTAATAATGAAGCCTAGAATCTTTGCCTGCTTGCAATAGGTCTTATAAGTGTGTTGAAATGTTAATTACAATGTTTGGCAACTCCTAGATTGTTGTCAAAAAAAAGATTCTTAACAATTGAGTTTTTTGTATTCAATTTCATGTTATTGATTTGGGTCCATGTTGAAATTTCATTAGCTTTACTATGCATGATCTTAATAATGATCTCAATGACAGAACTGTTGTCAATATACAGACTTGATGTCTGCCCCCCCTCTCAAATAGAGACAATATATTTAAAGAAAAGTGGGGCATACATATTTTACATACAGTATCGCTCAAATTAATTGAATCACCCAATAATTAACTGCATAATTATTATTAATTTAATTAAATTACTTATTAATGGCATAAATATTTTTTCATCAATTGCACTGCCCTACTATTATGTTACTGCAGATTATATTGATCAACTAGGTAGGTAAACATTGTTAGCCAATCAAATTTCTTTATAATTTTGTTAAGTTATAATGAAATGTTGGTTTGCTCTGTGCAGCATTTTAGGGATAAATAAGAAAAAATAAGCACTTGCTGCAGATGCAATGTAAATTTAGACAGCATTGACTACTGTCTACATGACTAAGAGGTATAACCTCGAAAATTTGTAGTAATAAATTTACATCGCATCTGCAGCAAGTGCTTATTTTTTCTTATTTGTTAAGTTACATTGTGTTAATTAAGCTGTATAATTCATTACATTATTGTGCATATGGCAAAATAGACGTTATTCAGAGTCAGCAGGATAGAATTATTACATTGCACACTGATGCTCATTTGTCACAGCGTAAAATTGCCCGTCAGCTTGAACTATCACAATCTACTGTACACTGCATAATCAAACGTTATACCGAATTTGGTGAATCCTCAACTCTTTGCTCTGGTAAATGTGGCCATAAGAAAAAATCTTCTGCATTATTGGAAACCAGACATATACTTTGTTGTAGCATGATCAATCCTCGGTTGTCTGCTAATGACATTAGAATAGATCTCAATAGTGATCTGTCAGTCGCCACAATAAAGCGCAGACTTGCAGAAGGTGGTTGGTTTGCCATTAAGCCTGTCCATAAGCCGCTACTCACTAAGAAAGTGAAGCAGCGTCGACTACAATGGGCTCGTCGACTTCGCAGCTGGATGGTTCAGGACTGGGAGCAAGTTATATTTAGTGATGAAACTTCCGTGGAAGTCCAGTTAGCACAGCCACGTTTTGTATGTAAAGGACCAGAGGCGCTATCACCAAAACATATGGCTATGCACATCAAACAGCCCCAAAAAGTTATATTTTGGGGCTGCATGAGTATCTATGGTGTCAGTCGGCTGCACATTATTGAAGGTATTATGAAAGCTGTGGACTATAATAATGTTCTTGAAACCCGAATGCTACCCCAAGCAACCGAGTGGTTCCCACAGGGATATATTTTTCAACAAGATAATGTCCCTATCCACACGGCCCATGTGGTAAAGGCCCAAATGGCTCATGATGGAATCAATCTACTACCATGGCCCAGCAGTTCACCTGATATGAACCCTATTGAAACCTTATGGGCTATTATCAAGCAGAAACTGCATAAATTCACTCTCACCAGCAAGAAGGACCTTATCAAT
>JAUZND010004008.1:0-5000 GCA_034780555.1 Coelogynopora nodosa
GTGTGTGTGTTATTTCAATCTATGCTTTTGACGTATTGTATTGTTTTGGACATATGTTCAAAAATATTGTTGTTGTCCTTTTATAATGCTTTGCTATTTTTCCTATTTATGTTTACATACAGGAAATAAAGCCCTTTATTTATTTATTTATTTATTTATATATTTATTTATGTTGCTATGGTATTCCTAATATGCATAACAACACAATGTGATATTTGTGCTTTCATTATTTTCACTTTAAAGTTAATTTATCACAGGTAATAAAAGGTATCACTCTAAAACGGGATGTTGCTTTACGCAATATGGATAGCATAGAAACTTTTTGGGAAAATGAACCCCCCATTCAAACTCGCACAAAAATATAAAATATATTCATATATCTTGTTTTTCATACATAAATAATTAAGATTGAATACTTGTTGCTATGTACCTATATTTCACACACATAGCAACAGATTACCTATACTTTTAGTACATTAAAACTGTTATGATATTTTTTCATTATATCTGTTTAAGCAGAAATGTTTTGAGTTTTTAATGCATGTTGTATGTTTAATTATATATTTCATTATAAAAAATATTTGAACAAATGTAAGACTAAATATAAGGATAGTGCACCGTATAATCCCATAAAACATTATCAGACATAAATTTACATGAGAAACATGTAATAAAATTAAAACATTGAGGTTTTACAAACTTAATATTATTCATGTTATTCATCCCTACTTCTTTTATATAAAGGTATTAATGCAGGTATAATATTAACAACATAATAAAATAATATGCGTAATACGTTTGTTGGCTTTTCTTTATTAGGAAAAGTTAACTTATGCATACAAAATGAAATTTGAAATTGAAATTGAAAACTAAATATGTTTTTATTTTCAATTATTTGCATTTAATTTTCACAACATTTAATAATTCGTCTAACGTAAAACTACTACTTCCTTATTACAAGTAATAAAGTATGATTGCATAATTTTTTTAATATTCAGCGGTAATTCCTCATTTGCCTAATTTGTGGCAAAAACCAATCGTTCTATTGAATTACAGTGGTCGAGAATATATCTAAAAGTCCAAGTACAGCACAATAGCTGAAAATAGCACCCATTCTGTTTCTTTTTATACGTCCATTGTACTTGCAATTCTTTTCCACTTTTGTTTAATCAGTTTTCAGTTTCAGCATATTGCCCTGTTGTTATAAACACCCCTTTTTAATTGTGTTTATGTTCCGGAATATTATTATGTTTTATAGCGTATTATTGGATTTAAATGTCCAACTTGTTCTTCTTTTTACAGTTACGATTTCACTTCGGTAAATTATTTTACGATTTTAATGAAAAATTTGCAATCAAGGCGTGCTCATCATTGAATGATTTGTTGTTTTAAACGTTTCATAATTGAACAGGTCTAATCTCTTAGAGGTGGTTTTTATCAAGAGATAAAACTTTTAAAATAAAATTTAGAATTAGAAATAGAAATAGAAATAGCTATCTCGGATTATGGTGAAAAGACTAAATTTACGTTTATTATACGCATATAAATCATATACCGCTTTCAAAAACTTCTGTCATCTAAATTTATAATTACTTAACGTGTCCTAATTAAATAGTTATGATCATTATTTCAAATATTATTCATACAGAGAAGGTCAAAAATCTTTGTCGCCAAATAACTAATTAATTTTAAGTTATACTAAAAACGTATACATACTAGTATTGTTGATCATTTCTCCTTTACATCGTTATCCTTGTAAAGTATCCTTATCATGGTACAATAAATTCCGTGTTGTAAATGAGGATCTATAACAAAGAGCACTCGTCAAATAGACCTTCAAGAGCCTCTGGGGAGAGCATCACCCACTTTGGTTGTATAGAGTCTAGGAACTTAAATTGTAACTTATTGAGGTTCAGTTCCAACACGAATTGTGTCATTCTGTGCATCAGGTGTTAAACAAACATTTCTCGTAACTTTTTTTTAATGCACATTAAGCCGTTGAATCGCATGACCTTGAGGCGATTCTATGAGTACACGTCGACTAATTTACTGATTAAGTATGCATTCGTGCAAGCTATTGTTCCGCCATTCATGATTTCTAAAGTATTTGGAACGTAACTGTTTCTTATATGACATGCCATATAAACTGTTTCTTATATGACATGCCATATAAACTGTTTCTTATATGACATGCCATATATAAACTGTCGCAATTCATAGGTATCTATTTTAATTGTAAAATTAGCGACACATCATTTAGACTTACCTTTCATTATAGTACATAACTGCAATAAAACATCAGCCGAATATGTGAAACACATATCAACTAACATACTATAAGAGAAAAATTACGAAACAGTATAGTCCCTCATCTTGCAATCCAGTCACCAAAAAAAATGTTTGCAACAAATTACGTGACAATAAGCTGGTTTAATATAATATTTAGCGGGGCAATTACTTTTTTATTACAAAGATAGGAAATTGTTTGATTTCTCTGAATTTTGTGGTAATAACCTAAAAGTGATGTTAACCGAGGTAATATTAAGCGTGTTTAACTGTATATTAAACAATACATTATGTTCTACTTCACAATATCAATATTTTACATTAACGTTGACATATAGGTCTTCGAATTGTATTGATTTTGTTATATTTTTTTATATATAAATACCATCAACATTTTATTTATTGCAACGATAATAACTTTTAAATCGTATATTGTATACGACTAACTAGAATAAATTAATATCTAACAATCACCTAAATGTTTTCGGTGTAAATAATTTTAAATTACAGCGACTTATAAGATATAGTACGACTTTCCAATTTAGAACAGGATTAAGAAATGACCCACAAATAAACAAAAACTATTTATGAGCTCTGTTAGATATAATTAATTATAATATAATTTAAATTTTCGGGTATTTTGTAAAATTTAACCGTATTAAGGAATTATATTAAACATTCATTTAAACTTCAATTAATGAATATACACAAAACAAATATAAAATGTAAATGTATGCAAGCTAAAACATATTTTTATTGCGCTTTACGATTTTCAATCCTTCTAAATGTTAATACTATAGTTGACTTCTTGTTGAACTAATAATAAAATGTTTAGTTATAGAGTTCAAAAGTTCTGTCGTCAGGTTATAACCAAATATAGGCTATGGGTTATATCTTACACAATAAGCTATATATGGATATCTGTACGTCAACCATAAATCTCGGGTATTAATATAATTTATTACATAAATTATTTAATGAGATTAAAAACATAGTCAATAACTCTTTTGTTTTAAGACATAAATATGTTTAGTATCAAATGTTATTATATTTAAAGTTCAAAGGTTTTTTCGTTATCTTTTTATTGTATTGTATGTTTTTCATATATAAGTCATAAATCAAATTCTCACTAGATTTCTCAGTAAGCATTGTTTCGAAATTTGCATGTTTTGCAATGGGGATTAAATATCGCACTACGAATGTATATGAATATCAATCGTACACATGTGTCAAGAACATGAGGCCTATATTTATCCGAATTTTGAAAACAATTAAATTACTTTTATCTGAAGTAACGAACTTCTGAAAATTGGTTGATATATTGACTCACACAGCCTAATTGCTAATTTATTTTAAAATTTCTCTTATAGCTTATATTTCTGGCATAATCAAGACAAAATAATAATTATAAAACTTTATATTTTCCGTATTTGCTAATAAATTAGTCCAACTAGAATTATTTTTACAACAGCCTTCTTCCTTTGAAAATAAATAGGAGGTAAAATTCGAATAATGCTTTATAATAACAAAAAGTAACTTTGATGAGGGAGAGGCAAATATGGTGCTGGCCCCATGGATTTCCTTGTTCCGCAGTCTCTGTGTAATACATAAAATATAGCCCTTTTAAAACATTCTTAAAATGTTGTCCGTATCAAAAAATAAAACTTCTATCATTATAAATTGTCTGATAGATAATTTGTTGTCGTAATTTCAACTATAACTATATATGATGTCAATACTGTAGGATTCAAAAAAAGGCTAAAATGATTATTTTTCACATTATTGTCTCTTCAATATAATACATTATAAAAGTATTTAACACATCTTTGCCCCTATAATTAGTCAGTGAAATATGCCTTCAATTAGTAAACCAAAGACATATTTGTAATCGTATTAAAAAAACGACACCATAATTATAAATTAATATTAAACAGAACATTTTCCTACATAGGCCTGAACGCTGGTGAGTGAGCCACTTCTGCTCTATGTGGGCCTCCAAAACCGACTGTCAGCACTGCTGGGGTTAGGGTTAGGGTTCTCTCTAAGAACTCTCTTTTTTATTTGTGGAGGTTTTGTTTAGATATTTTACGTAAAAACGGTCAGGTGAAGAAACAATGTTATTAAACTTTCCTAATGATACTAAAAATGATTAAAATTAATAGAATATTTAAAAATATGGAATGACAATTTAACTTAACGTTTATTATGGTAATAGAAACATAAAACGGATTGATTTTGAATAAAATAATTAATTTTTTGCCTTATAGCTTTCAGTACCAAAGCCTTCCTCGAGATTATAATAAAATGATTTTGAAAACAAACATTGTTTATAAATATATATATATGTATTACAGTGATACATTATATTAAATAAAACAGAAAACATTTATTAACAATCACCAACAAATATTTTAACTTCCTCTAAATAGTAATATTTTTGGAGTATAGGGCCTACATGACATGACCTACATGACAGGGCCTACATGACATTTTTCATCACTATTATCGTGCGTAGGTAACTGAGAAAATTAATGCTATACTACTAACTATGCAGCGGATAATAATTCTCCTATTTTATTTCCTTTGAGCCTCCTCAACAGCATGTGTTACACAAGAGTTTTTTGTTTTGTTTTTTAAACGCAGCCATTAACTGGTCAGGAATTGTGACCTATACACTTTAAAAGTGAGGAAAGAACTTATCAACTCAAACCCTT
>JAUZND010004008.1:10000-11938 GCA_034780555.1 Coelogynopora nodosa
TTTAATTTTAAATATATAGATGTGTCGATGTTTAAAATTCTCAATATTATAAATAATGCAAGGTGTCTTGAAAATAAACTATAACCGTCAAAATTTAAAAATTCATGTCAGAAATTCAGCCCTTGCATATAATAACACATTTAAACTTTTTTGTTCAAGTTCATTCAATTTTTGTACTTAAAATTACGAAATCGGTTCCTCCAAAATAAAAATAAAATAATAAATATTAGCTCAGCAATTACGAACATACCAGACTAACTCCAACGTCCCTGCGCACACAATTTATATTGTTTCACACAATATGGTTGGCACGTTTCTTCTCCATGTATCCGCCGTCAGCCTCTTCTCCGAGCGCCCTCATAAATGTTCGTTGTGTTCCATATTGGACCTGCTTGTAAGGACCTATTGAATTCGTTTTTCTTGTGCTATAATTACCACTTCATAATTGGTATGTAAATATTAAAGAAAACCTAGACATCCCTAAATTTATATTCGATTTCTTACCTTGCATCAGATCACCAATTTTTCGTTCATTTTTAGTCCCTTTTGGCTTCTTTTACATATTAAGACAGTGCGTGAGTTTACGATTGTTTTCTAATTTTATTTTAAGACAGATCCTAGACTTAATTTGAATATTTTTGTTGGTAAAATCAAAAGTGTTTGAATACCCGAGATATAATTTTTTTACCCTCAATAATTTCAAACTAAGCATGCAGGGATTACGCGGAAAAGTAATTACTTTCAATTTTAATAATAAGACTCTTAAAATGTAGCGAATGTGCAGGCAGTGGCTGCTAATATTAATTTTTATATTATATCATTTATAGTAAGCCTAGCTGTTTATAGAGGCCAACAATGTTGTGAAATACACTTTGCTCCTAATTCATGTGAACTGCAGTGTTTATGTGACGCCCTGTCTTTTTTTACATCATAAATTATGAAATATTAATATATTATTGAAAAATAAAGTAAACTTTAATAATGCTATAACTAAAAGAGCTAGGAATATACATATACCGT
The DNA here is from genome assembly GCA_034780555.1 of Coelogynopora nodosa. NCBI lineage: Eukaryota > Metazoa > Platyhelminthes > Proseriata > Coelogynoporidae > Coelogynopora > Coelogynopora nodosa. The sequence continues at coordinate 11,021 of JAUZND010004008.1, forward strand.
GCTGTCTGATGCCAATATAAAATATTATATTGTAGTTTGAGGCACAGTCTTATTAGGCCTTCAAATTAAATCACGTATATAATAATTTAATACGTATGTAAAATGCGTAATCGGCTCAATATGATGCATTTTACCGTAGAAGATTATAATATATATATTTTAATTAACCAAAAAATTATTAAAATATGTCAAACATATATATTTGATATTTTTAAATATTGAAACACATTTCACATTTATATTTTTATTTTTTTAAATTAATTAATTAATTAACTATTTTAATTAACAATTTTAATTAACCTTTTATTAACCTTTTATGAACCTTTAATTAACCTTTAATTAACTAACAATTTTATTATATTACAACAAGTAGTATATGAGGAGTGTTTCCAACTAGAAAATATAACATTTATTGTAAATGAACCTTGTTGTAGACCATCGAAATTATTATAAAACACATATACAATGATTACATTTCATTATAATTTGATGAAAATTCACTTATATAACCAATCGGAATTAATTAAGACAATATAGAACGAAACATACAGACCATGTAAAAATTTAAAAAACTATTTTATTTACGACAATAAGATATTATTTGTGCAAAACGACAAATTAAAATATAACATTTTAAATTTTATTCAAATGGTACATTTTGTATATCCAAATAGTATCACAAAACGACATGGTTCATTTACAATAAATGTTATATTTTCTTACATGTTAAGCATATTTTATCATATTTTTTATGTTTAGAATGGCCTTTTATGATACTATTTGCTTAGGCCTATACAAAACGTACAATTTCAATAAAATGTGGATGTTATATTTTTAATTTGTCGTTTTGCACAAATAATTTATTATTTTCATAAATAATTTATTATTTTCATAAATAATTTATTATTTTCATAAATA
>JAUZND010004009.1:0-59719 GCA_034780555.1 Coelogynopora nodosa
GAGACGCTCTCAATAAAGAGTTTGATGCTCTCAATCGAGACTGTAACCTAATCAGTGAATCAGGTGGAAATTACCTCTAATTTCATCTGATCACCTCTGATCATCTCTAATGACCTCTAATTACCTCTAATTAAGCAATTATAAGTCTTTGTAATTACCCATTAATCATGTTTTAATATATAACATACAACTATAATTCTCGTTGAAAAAAGTAACTAGAATTTTTTTTTTAAACGGCAATGATATATGGGACACCCTGTATATCATTTTCTGGTGTATTCTATTTTAACTTTAGGATGTCCCTATATCACGCGTCATACATTTCCCGGGGGTCTGAAATGTCGACCTACCGACCAATGCACTGGATTCCAGTGCTGTCTTACTATCAACTTGGGTCTCGTCAGACGATCCTTTAAAGTTTGGATGCTGGCCGACTCCTGCCGATTTGTATTTTCTCTTGGATTTGAGAAGACACTACGAAATATCTCACTGGTTGATGGGGGGAACATTTTTGGTCATGAAACTACACTACAGGTCGGCGCGTTGAAATTTAGGTAAAACAAAGCATTGCTTTATTCCATAATTTCTCGTAATAGACTAAAATGTTTCGTTTTTGACATTTTCTGTTATCTAATGATATATTTATAATATTAAAAAATGATTGTGTAAATATTATAAAATAAGCTAAGAATATATTTAAGCTTTTTGATATAACATTTTATAGTTGAAAACTATTTAATTATTTTTTTTAAATGCATCTATAAGTATACAATCAATGTTCAATTTCTTTTATTAACACATTATATAAATTAGTAAATATTGGTTCAAAATATAATTTGGACGACAATATCAGCCGTGTGATCGAACGTGGTCTCAGGTCGGTTTTTAAAATAGATACCACAGTCGAAAACCCCAGTCAATAGAAATCAGAGTCATTTTGTTGGTGTGATGGAAGGCAGGTTTTGTTGACCGAGGTCGAACGATTTGAGTCGTAATTTGCCATGTGTCATCGTGGGCATATGCTGTGCCATTCCATAGAGGATTTTAGAATATTAATTACTCAATTAAACTGAAACAGAGAAAAATAATTGAAATTAAAAGTTGCTTAAAGTTGCAAACTATAATATTAAACAATAATATAGGTTAAAAGATATAACATTTCATTTAGTTAATACGAAAATAACTTATGTTCGTGTAAGAACAGCGTGAGAAAATGTATCGCACTATTCGTCAATGTCTTCCTCGCGTTTCTAAGGATACAATTTTTTATAAGAAAAAACATGAACAATTAATTTTATTTATCATTAACAAATTAATTATAGTGCTACAAATATGCTGTCTGAAGAACAAAAGCTTGTGTTGTTGGATTTAATTGAGGAAAGAAAGACGAATTGAAAATAAGGAAAATAATATAAAATTTAATAAAAAGAAAAATGAGCATTGGATTTAGATCACAATTATTTTTAAATACAACATTTCCTATAATTTATAAAACTCCAACTCAACTTCGAACAATTTATAAACGTTTGAAAATCGCCTGCAAGAAAAAAATTACGAAGAATTACGAACTGTGTCTTTTGTGAAGTGGAATTGTTGTAAATATAAATCGTTGTCCTATATTACATGAGGAAGGCTATCTCTGAATATTAGTTCAGTATAAAAAATTGCATTTCTTGAATATGGTTTATGTAATCATAATTGTGAGCACTTGCTTTTAATGTAGTTTAATGTTATGCCACTTTAAATAACATGTAGCCGAGATATTTTTCTCCTGAATATAGCCATTCGGAATAAAGCAGATGATTATAATCAATAAAAACAAGCCTCGGTTTAAACTATAGACTCGATCCTGCTTAAAATAAGCGATATTTTATCACTTAATTTTGAAATAATGATGGCGCACATTTATGTTAATTTTATATATTTTAAAATACATATGAAGAACACCAGAAATCATGACATTATGCATATTATTTTTAATGTTGTACAGTGTTAATTAAAAAATAACAGATTTCTCAAAACAATATACAATGCAGAAACCATGTCTCTCACCCAGTCTATAAAAACGACGTGGTCGGGTCGCTATTCTCCTACTATATCGACCAAGGTTTACTAATAAATACCACTGACTTCGTTTGATCACACCAAAAACACCAGACCACTCTGTTTACGACTCAGGTCGACAAAACCCGACCTGCGACCACGTTCGATCACACGGCTGTACTATATGTCATATTATATACAACAATCACAAAAATACTGGTTTGAACATTTTTAAACATTTTATAAAATTTTCAGATGCATAATTGTTAGAATCATCCCATTATCTACTTATAACCATTGTATAATATGTTCTTTCACATATTAATATAATAGTAATAAGTGTATAATTTTTTTTACCAAAACACAATTTAACACTTTCGTATTTTACCAGTAGTAAGACCTTACCAGAAATTGTACGATTTATCTTGAGAAGTTCAAAACACCATTAAAACACCTTTTAGATACCTTTTGGACCGAAGTGTTGATTACCGAGAATTCCTCCTGACTCTAGGAGTCACGGTATGTTTGGGACAAAGGTGTGATGCTGAGCTGCTGATTCTCTCAAGGTCAAGCTTGTTAATACCCGGATGCGGCAATGATGGCGGTCTTATCTGGCCTAAGTGTAAGTTGTGTGAAGAAAATTGATTATTTCTTCATTTTCTCATTCAATTGTCGCATTTACTGTAGAAAATTGTTAGTGAATCTCAAATTAAACATAAATGAGTAAGTTGAATTTAGATTGGAATTTGTTTGGTTTTGTTTTCTTCTTCATCATTTGCATTTTACGGTTATTGAGGATATTTTTTAATTATTTTTTAATTTTATTTATATAATCTGACTATCAGAGCTACGTAGTTTTCAGACAACTGTAATACAGATAAAGGATTTAATTAATCAGCAGTAAGAAACATTCTTTTTTGAATTTGCGTATAATTTATATTTGTTGTCTATTTCGAATCCGTTTCAGCAAACAATTCCAGTGGTGTCATTACAATGATCGCAAATCGGCTTCAAATTGATTCGGTATGTTGTTTAAAGTATATAACAAAATATTGAATCGGTATTTATAACAAAAGCAATTCTTTGTGATATACTAGACTAGTAGCTATCTAAGCTTTAAAAATACAATACTGAAGTTATATAATTAAAATTTTGTAATAATATGTTGATTGATCTCGAAAATAAAGAAAAATAAAGACAAAGTAATTATCGAAGGTGATTTTATACAGATTTGCAGCATATAAATCACTTTATAATATATATTTTTTTAATTTTATTAATTTATTATTAATATTAATATATTGTATATAATATTTAAAATACTGTATATTAATTTTTTTTAATCTATATTGCAGTTTAAATCATTACACAATAAATTTTATTTTATAAAAAGCTTAAAAAAGTAATTATTATATTACAGAACATCAGGGATGTGCTATTGGTGTGATTAAATTATAATGTTAGGGGATAATGCTTTTATTTTTGTATATCAAATAAGGTTGTAATAACCAAAACTCGTTTATATGCAAAGAAAAGTATTAATAATGTACTTTGTATGTTGTTTTCATTTTATAATAATATTTTTTTAAAAACATTTTTAAACATATAGTTAAACGATATGTTTCAAATTGTATAGAGTATATTTAACTTAAGCTGAACACTTTTTGTACATATATTATATATTTCTAACGGTCAAATATTAAGAACGTTTAGATATATAAATGAAATATTTTTGTTAGCATATTTAATCTTGGATATTCAAATATATATTAATATATCTTTAAATGCTTTACATATTATATTTGCTATCAAAGCAATGCTTGTGTATATATATCGTTGACACAATATTAAGGATATCTTTTATACAAATATTTACTATCAATTTCCGCAATATTCTCACATAAACCTTTACGTCAAGAAAAAATATCACATAAAACAATACATTAAAGGATCGAACATTTTGATAATATTTAAATTCCTGTCCACTATTATTTACAGGACCTTCTCTCATCAACGCAATGTAACATCAATCAAATCGAGGCGAGCAACTGTCCTCACCTGTCAATGCAACCGTCTATGAACTCAAGTCAACTTGTATGTGGATTTCATGAGGCTTGTCTCGGTCTGGATTGCTGTGTGCGATTAGACCTGAATCTCTTTACACGTTCATTCAGCGTTTTTGCCAATATTGACCCCTGCGTATATCTCCTCCAATTTGGTTTCGATAACTGGCGTCATTCAGTCAGTTTGTTTAGTTATGCCTTCGGAGAGCTTTCAGAGTTGATCATCAGCAAAGCAATTTCAATTGAGTAAGTTGGCGTCGTTTTTAACTTTAAATTTTTCAATTATAACTTTGCATTACGTTTCTTATTTTTTTGTTTTTACAATTTTGTTTTTAAGTACTTAAATAGAAGTTATCAATACAATAATACAAAACATTACTATCAAAAGAAATTTGGAAACAAAACTACAACTAAGTAACAACTAAGATCAATCAAACATCAAATTTAATTAATTTACATATATAATATTTTAAACATTTAAAGGTTTTTTCAAGCGTACGTTTCAAATGTTTAATCATTCTTTTAGGTACAAAATTGACAAAGACACAAACGAAAAGAATTTCATATTTGACGCATCCATGGCTCTCAGACTTATAGGAACTAAAATATTACGTATAAAAATGTTCAATAACATGATTCTTCCAATACCAGTGTGTAGAAACAATGGATCCTTAGACTGTAAGTATATGTGATTTTATAAATAAATAAATAAATAAATAAATAAATAAAGTTATAAAATGTTATTTATTGCATAATATTAACATACATATGATACGTATGTGTATTGTTGGCATTACCCATAAAATGATTAAATAATTTAAAAATATATTTGCTTGAAATGAGTAATTAAATTGTGCAACACGACGTATACCGAACCGTCAGATTATATTATTTAATTACCAAAATACAGAAGCTGTTCATTAAAAAAATGATTAATATACATAGAACATTTTTAATTTCAAGAATATATATAATGTTAAGATATTCATATTTGGAAAACAAGGACACTCATTTTAGAATATATATCTGATTGAAAAGTTTTCTATTGGTTTGTTTTCTGAATAAAATAAGGGTATTGCGTTACAGAATAATAATGTAGTACCTTAACTATCAGGGATATATTTAAATAATGGAAATTTTTGCTAGTAATTCGATATTAATAATGTTATAATATATGATATTGAAGAAAGCCTTTGTGCCAAAAGCTAAGGTTTTTCATTTTACATATTTTAAATTATTTTATTCAATAGAATTACAAAAAGATTTTTTACATAAATTAAAGAAATAAATCAAATTACCGACAATAAACATTTCAAAATAAAATACTTCATTTAGTTAATTAAAAAAATTAATAATTATAATTGGATTATTTAAATTCCATAGATTAAAATATTCAAAATTATATTATTATATTTTAAATATATTATACATACTGTATAATTTTTTACGTTTATTTCTATTAATTAAATTTATTGATAACATAATAATATATTGATTTGATTATTATTTTATTAATAATGCGATGAGGATGAGTTGCTTAAAACTGTATCTAATGACATAATTCTAGCTAAAATTATTATTTCAATTTTTTAAGTTAAATCAAATGAATTTTCATTACATTTAAGAACGCCATTACAATAGCTTATTCAGAATAGTTTATTGTTACTTATTAATTTTTTTGTTTCAAGAATATTTTTTATAATTGAAAAAAGTTCTTTATAATTACATAATGTAGTTATTGCATTATAATATTGCATAATAATAATAACAATTCTAATAGTAATGTAATACAAATTATAATAATTATAATTGTGATAATAATAATAACAGATTATAATATATCATGTAAAAATACGCACAGTTTTTAATCAATTGTTTAAGGTAAATTAGTAGATTGACGGTTTGTAATTTTCTTATAAATTTTTATTTACGCTGTGTGCTTTTTTAGTTGAATTTCATGTTTTGTTATAATTTTATATACTTTCATATTTTGTTTCATAGTTGGTCCTAATGCCCATGACAACACAACGATGGATGCAGTTAAGCGAAAAGCCTTAGAAAAAATGGGTTTGCCTGAATACTTTTTGGATAAAGGAAATTGTACATTGGAAGCCCCTATTTTACCAGAAGATTTAGAGACTCGGATGGAGCGATGTCCTCTGTGAGTAGCCCAGAACGTCTGTTTGTTGCTTAGAATTGTTTTACAATTATAACCGTAATGGTAAATGTAATTATTTTATATATAATAATAGATAAAAACTGATAACTGTTAAGTACAGAGAAACTTTACACAGTACACAAGTACACAGTCTAGAAAATAATCAAAGCTGCGCAACCTGGCCAGATACACTTCGTAGAGAGCATAATATTGCTACTAAAAATGTATTTGTCCCATACAATTCGAATGATCGGGGTCCATTTACAATATCTAGTTCATATAACTAAACTTTGATATACATATTTACCAATAAGTGATAACAAAAATATAAACAATATTCACATTTATTACTTATTCAATGAATGTAAGCTATACAATGAACATGTAAATGCACAATGTAAAATGTACAATGAACATATAATTAATATAAATAAACTATACTATTACCTTAAAATTTTAGATATATAACATTTACAAAAAAATAACATATTTCGTTCTTCCCTTTCCATCCCTCGAATTAAAAAATATATTTTGTCATTAAATATTATTTTAAAGTAACGAAAAGTTAATGTCTATTTTTAAATGCATCTAACATTAATCAGAGACATTATTGCGAATGTTTTAAAATATTTCGTGTGTATTTAAAGTGATTCCATGCGGAATATTTATTAATATTATTATAGATGCAAATGAAGTTACCTAACCGTAAAATACATAAATTAAGTTGTATAAATTGAAATAAATATTGATTAACCTCCATTAATTTTAATATTGTTTCTTAGATTCAAACAGCCAACTTTACCTTCGTATGTGACTTGTTATCTGTCACGAAGCTGTCTGGACATTGCCTGTTGTTTAGACACCTCCCTGTTAGCAATAAAAAAATCGTTCCAAATCAAAATGGCGGTGGACCCATGTCTTTTAAGATTTACTTTAACATTTGAAAGATTTCGATACAATATTTCCCTTCTGAGCAAAATTGGTAAGATTATACATTTATAAACTGTAACGCTATGGTGGCATTCCTGATTATAATATCTTTAAAATGGGTCAGTATTCTTAATCGCTAGTCTGCGTACGCTGAGTGATAGTTGGATTTTTATAGTCTTGATCACAACTTATAAATATATAAAGTGAATATCATAATACTTCACCGTACATTTTAAAAGTAATAAATCAAAACAATTTAACTAAAAGTACTTACAATTGAGCATTTTCATTAAAAATGTAATGTACTATACTTGTTTGTATTGCAAGTCAGAATGTTCAATATGCTAGTAAAAATGTTAAATTATTTTAAGTTGTACAAATACTAAATCAATACATACGTAGACAATTAAAAGTCTATGTTTTTTCATTACAGGATCTTTTCACGAGGAGAAAATTGGGCGCTTTTTATCAGTGAATTATAAGTATAAAATAAACACCGATAGTAAACTTATTGTTGATTTTGGTACAAAATTTTGCTATCCAAATCCAAAGAAATGCTCAGTAAACATAATGCTACTAAAGAATGCGATTTTACCAGTGCCAAGCTGCTTAAACGGCAAACCCGATTGGAGAAAATGTAAGTCATCTCTAAATAATTTAATAAAATTATTATTATCGATGTACATAATACATTTTATAAAATAGGTTACCTATATAACTAATATTATAGCAAAGACATACATTGCTAAATATTACACATTCTTTCTTCAGCTAATAAGACAGGAGGCGGTCTACTCGAAAGTTCACGATCCATAGTGGCCACCATCTTGGGTATTGCGCCAGCAATGGTTCGCATAAAACAATGTGTCCTACCAAAGAATCCTCCATTGTGTCCCTATCTGAAACTGCCCCCTGCATCCCCGGAAGTAAGCTGTGCTTTTGCCGGTGGCTGCTTGGGAATAGTTTGCTGCATTAAGGAAGACTATACTATAATTGTGAGAGACCTATACACCTTCTTTCGAGTTGACCCCTGCACTTTTGAGCTCAGTATGGGTTTTGAGAACTGGTACTACAATGAGACGCTGACTTCTTTTGATTGGAACAGAACGTACAGTAAGACAGTTGGAAAGGGACTTATAATAAAGTGAGTTATTTACTAAACATGGGATATATTATGTTGTATTGTATTTATATAATGGATATATGTAATTTGCCAGTTGTGTGCTTGTATGTACAATTTAAACGTAATGTAATTTTAATTTTAAAGTTTTAAAATAACTCATGTTTCATAAAACCAAGTTAAAATACACAAGTTGCATAAAGATAAGTTAACAAAAATTGAAATTTCATACTACTTTGTTTAAGAAACCCAAATTTCATAAAACTTCGTTTAAAATATTTATAGGCATTTATTTACTGTAACTGATTCCAATATATAAATAACATTTAAAGAAATACATATTATACAATAAAAATGTAATACATTTAAAACATATCAACACGTTTTAGTATTTGTCAAAAAGTATTTCAAATCCTAATTAATTAATATGTTATGAATTGCCTATTTTTTTAGTTTTTTGAATATTAATAAATAATCTTTTGATGCGTTACAGTGTGTTTTTCAAAGTTAATCTAAGTCGGTTAGCAGTAATTATGTTTATTTTCTTTTTCATTGTATGTTTTTTTGTGTACATTTTTATTTCAGTTTCCCTCGGTTCTGTCATCCCTGTATTGTATTTTTAATTTTATTACTGGTTGTTGTTAATAATTATATATGTATTGAATTTCCGTTTGGTTTAAGTAGTATCGTATGTTTATATTTTTTCTTTTGGTTTTCATATCCATGGTTAGCCTTTACTTATTTAGGTAATTAATAAAGCAAACATTAAAAATATTATAGCGTTCTATTTTCCTACTTTTTGATATAAATGCATTATATAATATGTATTATATTATTCATAATCTATCCAATTGTATACATAGATGATCTAATGGTATTTAAATAATATCTTCTCCCTGTTATAGTTACGAACTGAACCACACCCATGACTCATCTGGATTTGTGGCCTCCTACTCACTGGTCCTATGCACTGGAAACAAGTGTGATTGGTCAGTTGAACTGCTTAAGTCAGCCACTCTTACTGTGCCTCGCTGTAGCTCATCAGGAGCCATAACCTGGGATAATAGAGCTCAGCAAGAGAGCGGTATAATACTTAATAGACTTGGGATGGATTTGCATATTCTTCGGCAAGAGGCGTGTCGGCTTCCTCAGAATACTAAATCTGGTATACTTGGTTATATACTGATATACTTATATTATTTTATTGAAATATATAACATGATAGAATATTATTATTATCCTTTTGATTAAGAAAATAACTCTTCGACTTTTTTGTTTGATAATATAATTTTAACACTGTTAAAAATGTTTGATATGAGTATATTTACTGAATTGAGAATTAGCTAAACAATATCAAGCTACTATTATCGACCTAAATATTACTGAAAAAATAAAAAATCATAAAAAGATATAAAAAATCTAATCTACTGGATTACCAATTTTACAATTTAATTGTCGACCTAGTTTATTACATAATAATAGATCGAATACAAGTATACACTTCAACTATACTGTTATTAAAATAAAAGTATAGGCACAAAATCGTTGTACTAATAGCTCACATTTATAACTTTAATTTTAGCAGGTACACTTTACTTTACTATATAAAACTTTGTGACTTACAGCCATTAATCTGAAATCTCCATTAATAAATATAGATTTTTTCTTCTTCTTATTATTATTATTATCATTACATATTATTATTCTTTCTAGAACCTGTATTTTGTATTATAACATTGTTGTAGTATTGTTATTCTTTTTACATTCTAAAACTAAGCTTATGTTAACTTTTTTCTTTTCTTTTTTCATCCTTATATTGAAATATGGTTATTATCAGTATTTTTTTATTTTTTTTATTTCAAACATTTGTTGCTATCTCTCCATATTGTAGTATATGTATAATAAATACTTACCCAAATTTTCCCCTGTTTCATTTGTCATTAGCATGTCCATCAGTTCAATTACCGCCACTAACAAAAGGTGTTCAGTGTCAACTTATGGAATCATGCACCGGTATTGAGTGCTGCGCCAGCATTGACCTCGGTGTTCAGAGAGCCTCCTTTCAAGTGTTTGCACAAACCGATTTTTGTAATTACAGATGGTCTTTGGGTTTTGAGAAGAAGACAGTAACTATGTCACTTACACAGGAGGGTTGGGAGGAGAAAAGAGAGTATGATATCGGACGCTGGATAAAAATGACTTCTCAAGTTGAGCCTACAGAACGCCAGGATCATATCCGATACAACCTTCATCTAATCGTGTCTTCCGGTGGTGGTCTTGATGACAATGTTATTGTAATGGACGAATTAGAGCTGCCAATACCAGTTTGTTTGCCTGATGGAAATTTTACTTGGCCAAGTGGTAAGGCTGAAATTATCGTTGTGGTTATTTTTAAATATGTCAATTAGTTTAACAGTGCTAATAGTACATTATTTTGAGTCAAATACAGATGAGTATTTATCCATGAATAAATCCATCCATTTTCATCATCTATACATGAACTCGTTGTGTTTCTCATATATAAATGTTAACGAATACCATGAAGTCCATTGACAAGTTTCCAGTTTCAGATACCATTCATTAACCTCTACAATAATTAAAGCCCTTTCTACTATTGAAGCTTTGCAGCTCCACTATTAGAATGCATTCCACAGGTTCATTTCCACTAAAGGGTCCTTTCATTTACTTGGTTTTCTCAATATACTTAGGACTCTTAGTAGAGTTAAATAACAACTATATTACTAAACACTCTCAACGTCTAAGTCCTACGTTAATCATGTAAAGGTGGTATTAACTTTTTAACATCATGTCCTCCTTTATACTACTTTATACTAATATGTAGGTCATCTCTACTATCTAGCCATCCCCAATTAAGTCATTTCTACTTTATACGGACATATGCCATTTTTTATATTAAGGTCCTCTTTCACTACAGATTTATTCAGTGTCGTTGGGTCCCCTCCACATTTTAAAAAACATAATTTGTTTAGGTTACCAAATTTGGTCTTTTAACAGACACAGTTTTATTTTGGTTTGTTGCTCTCTTGCAATTAAATTAACTTTGACAATTTATTTATTCAATTATTTATTGATTATGACATTTTATTTTATTTGAGGACTTAACAAAGTAGCATTCTTCTTTTTGTAGTGACTACATTTGATTTCATGAAAATTAAAAGTTTTAAAAGTATTTGGCCGTTGGCATTTTCACTACATATTTTACTTGATACATTATTTTTATTATTCTAATTACTTCACATTAATAAAAATGGAAATATATATTTTATAGTTCCAGGCGATAGCGAAGTTGGAGTCAGTGGACTTATTGTAGCTCTCCTTCAAATTGACAGTAATCTCTTAAGACGGGACCAGTGCTCAGAGAGGGATATTACTCCAGAGAAGAACATTGGTCAGTCTTCGTTTCATCCTCTAAATTAATCTATTTAGCTTTATTTTTAATATTCAACATTTTTTATGACAAACATTAAAATAATTTCAAATATTAAACTAATTATTTATTTTCAAATATTTACTTTTTAATGTAAACGAAAATGGTAATTAATTATTTATAATCAATTTAAATTGAAAATATTTCACTTGACACTTTGATAAACTTTCGGATAGTAAAATTATTCATCAATAAAGAATATATTTTTTATATAAAATGAAATTGCTTGACTTTGTCTAAAATTATGTTGATTACATAAATATAAATATATGAACATTAACATATTTTAACATGTTACTTAGTACGTATGTTGATTAATTTACAAATTTATTTAAGGAAATATAACTAAATTTTATTTGCTAGATATAATTAATATTACAGGTATTTACTAGTGTTTGCTAACAAAATAAAGAGAACTAAGGAATTCTATTTGGAAATTCCCAATTATTATTTTATAGCTATATTATATTATCTATTTCCATTAAATATTTTTTAATTGAAAATATAAAACCGCCATAAAGTTAAGCTTCCTACTGTAAAGAAATAAAAAAATTCTAATTCATTTATATTTTACATCACTCAATAAATTGACAAATATTGTATATGAATATGTGTATTGTATTATAAAAATTATACTAAAATATCATCAACAACATTAGGGTAGCATGAATATTTCGTGTTATAGCAAATGTTAAACAATCTTAACGTTAAGGCCTTTCTCTCTATAACAAGAGTGGGAGAGAGCGAGAGAGCGAGTAAGAGAGAGAGAGAAGAGAGAAGAGAGAGAGAGAAGAGAGGGAGAGAGAGAGGCTAGACTTGTAAAAAAATTAGTCCGTATTAGTGTAATTTAAATCCTTATATTTTGAAAAATATAATCTGTTTAATGTAGTCAGAAATATTTTTGGTGATGTATTGTGATGTATGGTGATTTATTTTCAGCATGTCCTTACACTAATTTAATGCACACAAACAACGGAAAGTTTCTTATTCAGCAGAAGTGCCTGGGATTCATGGGCTGTGCTCAGATTAGCCTACCAGTTATTTCTCGTCGTTTCTTCGTCGGCTTCGCCATCGATCCGTGCGAATTCTCGCTAACTACCGTATTTGAAAACTGGAGCATGAACAGGTCATTAGAAGATATTGATTTTGGTGAGTTTTATTTTGACGGTGTGTTTGGGGGCATATAATAAGTTTAACATAGTTTAGTAAGTTTAAATTAATTTTTTTCTACATTTCTAAAATAAAATAAAGTTTTTCACAAGTGTTTTTTTTATTATAAATGATATCCGTCCAAAAAAAAGAACTCTATGTTCTGAGTCTATCATAATCATCATTATAATCAATATCATGGTCAATATGATAATCAATATCGTAGTCAATATGATAATCAATATCATAGTCAGTATCATAGTCAGTATCATAGTCAGTATCATAGTCAATATCATAGTCAATATCATAATCCAGTATCATAATCAATATCATATTCAATATCATAATCCATGTCATAATCAATATCATTCATAATCGATATCATAATCCATGTCATAATCAATATCATTCAAAATCGATATCTTAATCAATATCATAATCAATAACATTATTCAATATCATAATCAATATCATAATCAATATCATATTCAATATCATAATCAATATCATAGTCAATATCATAATCAATATCATAATCAATATCATAATCAATATCATAATTAACATCATAATCAATATCATAATAAATATAGTAATCAATATCATAATCAATATTGTAGTCAATATCATAATCAATATAATTATTAAATATCATTTTCAATATCATAATCAATATCATAATCATCATCATAATCAATATCATGGTCAATATGATAATCAATATCATAGTCAATATCATATTCAATATCATAATCAATATCATAATTAACATCATAATCAGTATCATAATAAATATAGTAATCAATATCATAATCAATATTGTAGTCAATATCATAATCAATAAATTATTAAATATCATATTCAATATCATAATCAATATCATAGTCAATATCACAATCAATATCATAATCAACATCATAATCAATATCATAATCACTATCATAATCAATATCATAATTAACATCATAATCAATATCATAATTAACATCATAATCAATATCATAATAAATATAATAATCAATATCATAATCAATATTGTAGTCAATATCATGATCATTATCATGATCAATATCATGATCAATATCATTGTCAATATCATAATCAATATCATAATCAATATCATAATCAATATCATAATCAATATCATAATCAATATCATAATCAATATCATAATCAACATCATAAGCAATATCATGATAAATATCGTAGTCAATATCATAATCAATATCATATACTTATATATATTGTATTCATTATAGTCTCTAAACATCATGACAAGTGTTTGTAAAATATCACACCTTTTCCTAAATTAAATTTGCACTATTCGTTTAATTATTATCAGTCTTTATATTCTCACTTTTACTTAGGATACACATACAACTTCTCAATCTCAGAAGCAGTGAAACTTGAATACAAAGTTGAAAAATATATAGACAATTTCCAATTCGTACTCGACTATACTTTGTCCATCAAACCACTACACGGAAGCACCAAATGGAAACCCGTGGTTCGCTTCAAGGGGCAAAAGTTACCAGTGCCTGCTTGCAATGCCGATAGTTCCTATGTATGGCCGCCAATGAATGATACACGACTACTACAAACGCTACCGAGTAGCATTGTACTTACTCAGGTATAAGGTTATACTAGAATATTAGAATATGCATGTAACGATATTCTTATAAAATATAGCGTAATACATTAACAACGTCTTCAGTAATACACAGGTTTTGTGAAAGGAAGGCCTATTCTCACTTTTTCTTGTGCATTCCATATATAATAGATCTTAAACTATAACATATTATATAAGTTTGACATTTTATCCAAATATGGGTATAGACACCATACTTATTGAGATTGGATGTATAGAATTCAAGATATTAATTGAAATTGATTATAGTTACGTAATAACAGAATAAAAGTACATTTTGTGAAAATTTCCCAAGGGTGACAAGGTGTCATCAACCAGATTCGGAATCAGCTTGATTTTTCTGATATAAAAAGTGTAAAATACTTTGATGGAATATATACATAAAAATATAAATCGTAAAAATACGTTTGCTAAAAAAAATAGTAGAATTGATTAATCGGTCACTTATTGTATTAAATAAATGTATTGACTAAACGAAAACGAATAATAGATTTCCAATATGCCTATATGAAGCACACAGAGGTAGATCTACATAGTGTGGTTAATCATTCGGCGAACAGCTATAATGAGGAATGTTTGCAAAGAATTGAGGAGTATATTATCAATACAATTTGTTAATATAAATGTCACTTAAAATAACTGACATTTTCTATTTGTTTATAATATATATTTATAAAAGTATTCTGTAACTGTTATTCGAGTAATTATAAAAGATACTCACATAATGAATGTAATTACATTTGAATTTTTAACATAAGTTGAAATTAAATTAAATTAAAATAAGTTGACACAAGCTTTTAATTCCTATTTATTGTATTTACGACTTAATTTATCGAGGTGACTTCTAGCCAATGAGCCATTTCTGTTTATTCGAAACATTGAGTAGACAAAATGTTTTCATAATCAAAATGCTTTCATAATGTCTATTGAAAACAGGAATTATATCCAACATCTGTTTCTAATATCAAGAAATACAGTATTGTAACCAGCATCTCTGTTTAGTGTGAACGAGTTCTAAATATATTTTAAGCGTTTATAATTGTAAACTATGTGTATTATTTTTAACGTTCAATTTAAATATAAAATAGCAATAAGCATTTAGTATACTTTAGGATCTCATTTCGGAACTAATTCTTTTATAATCTATAAATTATTAAATATTATAAGTGAAGTAAATTATATTATTAACTAGATAATTTAAGAGTACTATATTTGACATCGAAGAAACAGTCGTTAAAGGAAGGCTTCAGCCCGAGAATGTAACATTTGCAGTTGGCTCTCAACTTTATTTCATCCTCGTCATATAGAAAAACAAAAAATAATTTTAGCACCTCCTTATCCGGATCAATCAGTGTCCATGCGTAAAGCTATTCGATAAGATATTTTTCCAAAGAAATTATGACTGACGGTTTGGGACTGTAAATAAATGTCCGCTTTCCATTGAGATATCCATACTTCGTTTTGAAAACCTCGTGCAGTTTAAAGATAAATATTGTGTGTGAAAGATAAATCTTGTGTACGAAAGATAAATTTTATGTACGAAAGATAACATTTTGTGTACGAAAGATAAATTTTATGTACGAAAGATAAATGTTGTGTTCGAAAGATAAATTTTATGTACGTAAGATAAATTTTGTGTACGAAAGATAAATAGTGTATATAAAAGTTAAATCTTGTGTATGTCAATATGCATTTGGACAGACAACAACGTCAATCAGCTTAATAAAACAATTGCTTTTGTTCGCGTGCAGAGTAGAAGCTAAATAGTACCAATAATACTCTCAACATTACCTGCTTGTGTACAATTTATTTAATTTTATTTTATTTTGTTTCGGTTTCAGTTTTTTTAATAATAATAAAACAATTAATTTAAGTAACTTAATTAAAAATTGACTTATCTTAATTGTTAAAAAAATTACTTTTTTTATAATTGTAGGTACCATTTTGAGTTTAAAAAACTTTTTCTCATTTTATAGACAATGAATTCAGAAAAAGAATTTTAAAGTTTTAGATACATGTTTTTTCCTGTATATATGTACAATTGGCACAACTTTTATTAAATTTAAATCACCTTGTATTCTTCCCCGTCAAATCAATAAATCTTAAACGAAGCCCATGACGAATGTGTTTGGTGATCATTTATTTATTTGCCGAATATTATAATAAAAATGAGCTTTAATGTACGAATATGCATAGTATACGAAGTATGAAGTTGTATCTGGACGAATTTATCCTCATAAAATTGTTAAAATTTTTATTAATATAAAATGAAGTGTCTTAAAATACTATTTTAAACTTGTGTTTATTATAAAATTTATAAAACGCTATTACATATATACACCTATAACAAATAAGGTAGCTGTAGGTGCATTTTTGTAAAACACCTGTTCCACCTCTACTTTTTTGCCAATATTTATCAATTCATGGCCTAAAACGTATGCCACACATAAAAAATAAGAAATGGATAACCTTTATACAAAATTCAAAATTTAAAATTCAAAATATGTAAAAAAAAAATTGATAAAATAAGCACAATAGGGTCACCTATTTTGGAAATATGTCTGTCCCACTAGAAATTTTAGTTTTATTAATTAGATAATAATATAAAAGTAGTATGCCACCTTTAAATTTCACAATAAAATAAACACACCTACACAAAAATTAACTATTAATAATAAATTTATTATTTTACTATACCTATTTGGTATACTACTATCAGATAAACAGAACATACCTTTATCTAATTTTTTTAAAAACGTTGCTTTATAGCTTGGTCTGAGCTACACTCACTTCCGCAGTCACCCGTGTTACATGGACAGCACACAGCAGGCTGAACGCTCGGCTCGCTGTGGCCGTACCCTGCCCAACACGACCAGCGATGTCAGGTGTCAGTTTACCGCGGACTGTGCCGGGCTAGAGTGCTGTTGGACCATGAAACTTCACATTATCCAATATCCCACATTTGTGACATTCGCTGTAGATCCGTGTCGGTTAGCGGTTAACTATGGATTTGAGATGGAACAGTATAATCGCAGTTTTGTGCAACTTCATCTTGGGCACAGATACACAAAACAGATTGGACGGGCGCTTCGACTCAGGTTTTAAAATAATTATATATTTATTGTGATGTGTATTACGTTCTAATATCAATTACCAATACTTTCTTATTATTACACAGCAAATAAAACCGTCATTGTAACGTTAATTAAAATGTTTTAAATTATCGCAATTTACATTTGTTAAACAGTAAGCAAAATGAATACGTACATGGATAACGCATGTTTATATTGTTGATAAGCAATCACTTCAACATATTTCGTGAATACATTTATCTAATGATTTGACTTTTAAAATAACATTTATTACAAATAAATATAACCTTTAGTACAATTACTACCTTATGCATTATACAGCATTATTTTGTGAATAATTAATGGCTTAAATATGAATCATTAACATTTCAATATATAGAGATTTTGTTATAAATAGATATGTTACGTATATCAATTTACTTAAATTCAAAAGTTTATTTTTTATATAATTAAAATTTACAAATACATTAAGTTTAACGTTATTACATTTCAAATTATTACAAATTATATATAAATATATATATATGGTATTTTTAACACCGTATTTTGTCTTGAACATTTTTTTTTCTGTATTAATATTGAATGTAAGACGTTTTAAAAAAATAACAATTTAATATTCTGTTGTGCTATGAAAATTAATGAATTGTTTCTGAAATCTATAAAATGATAAAATATAAAAAGTCGAGGTTATATTTTAAATAAACGTCTGACAGGTTTTTTTCATTCAATATATTTAATTAGTTACAACACCTGGAAGACTAGTGACAATCGGGAAATCGGATTCAATTTGGAGGTTGATATCTGCACCGGGAGTGGAGTGAAGGAGATCTGTGTTGATAGCCGCATTGTTAAGGACTACTATCTTCCAATCCCGCTGTGTCTTGACAATGCTGTCAGTTGGCCCAGCGGTGAGTTTATAAAAAAAATCTGTTTTCAATGGGTTTAATTAAGATATATTATGGTGGGATTAAATAAGGAGTTGTAATCTCGACATGGTAACCGGCTACAAGTAGCTATTTTGTGGTTTACTGGTTCAAATAAATTAATAGTATTTTGAACTGAAGCGTGTCAAATTAAAAAGCATTATATTATCCAAATTCAATACTAATTCAATATTGAGTGACAGTCACCCCTACATGTTTACGAGATCAATAAAGTGTAGATATCAATAGGCCCTATAACAGTGCAAAGTCAAATGATTAATCTGAACTGACATTATAATACCTATGGTTAAACCTTATGATATATATATAGATGTCGTAATTTTCTACTCATTATAGATGTGTTCATTAATTATAAATTGTATGGAAGTAAAATACTCCAAAACTTATTTGATATTGTTCAATATGTTTTTCAGATCAATTGCAAGTTGGTGACAAAGTCTACAATACCACAGGAGCGATTTTATTGAATCTTCTCGGCTTCCAAAATGACAGTGATCTGGTCGTGATCAATACTCACAAATGTAGCCTCGACAACTACAACGCAACTGAGTGTCCGTTTCTGGGAAATGTAACCTTTCCAACGAATGCAGAATGTATTTTTAACAGCAGTTGCACAGGTATGTCGGTTAAGAATAGTTTCCTTAAATCAGGTTATTTAGAATTTTAATATTAATTTACAAGTACAATTTAGATAAAAAAGAGTTACTGTATTTTAAAATATATATTCAATATGTATTATGTAAAATTATTTATAATATTTCAATTATGTATATATTCATTTCCAATGGAATAGTAATTTATTATAAACTTCGTATTTGTTAAAATTATTAAAATCGTAATTATAAAAAAATTAAATTGATAACAAGAGTATTTAAAAAGATATAGATATCATATTCTCTAATTTAAACTCTAAATTATTTATTACGTGCATTTTGTATATGTTTCAATTAACACAAATAAATTCAATTTTTTTTCAGGAGTTATTTGTTGTGTTACAGTTGACCTAGGAATGTTTAGCTGGTCTTTTGAAGTTTCCTGGTCTTTGCATACTTGCAATATGGAACTATTAGTTACATTTGAACGATGGTCTGTTAACCAGGCAATACTGACAAATCTCCAGAGCTGGGATACTATAGAATATCGAAATTTTAGTGATTCAGTATCACTTGAGTAAGTACTGTGTCAATATCATTGTATTTCCGCATAAGAATTGATTTTTATTTAGAATGTACGTACTTAATTATTTTTTATTTATCTAAATTTAGATATTTTGTCGGAAAGACCGACCACGCAAAGGAATTCGAGGCAGACCTCCGTCTGGTAGTGTCCATTCCAAATGGCCCTCTGACAGTGACACAAATCTTGAGTCGAACACCGCTATTGCTACCGGTCTGCACCGA
Organism: Coelogynopora nodosa; assembly: GCA_034780555.1. Taxonomy (NCBI): domain Eukaryota; kingdom Metazoa; phylum Platyhelminthes; order Proseriata; family Coelogynoporidae; genus Coelogynopora; species Coelogynopora nodosa. The sequence goes on from JAUZND010004009.1 coordinate 19,996, forward strand.
GAATGCAACCCTGCGACAGCCAACTGAACGCGATCGTGAGATCGGACTTGCAATATATCTACTCGGAGTCAAGGAACGCTTTCTCAACCAACAAGCCTGCCGGATAACTCCATGGCTTAATCGATGGAATGACACGGAACTGGAAACCATAGTTGTTTCCTGTCCAACAACAGCCCCAACACAGTTCATGTCAACCACGGAGGAAGAAGATTTGCAATCCAACATGACCTCCACGGAATCTTACGACACAACTATCCAACCGGAAGAGGAAATTTGTTACGAAAACAGAACACTTGTAATACCTCGGTGGTCGCACTGTACCGGTTATAATATATCGCTTGCCAATACTTCATCGGCACATTGTGTTTTTAGTGAACAATGCTTTGGAGTGGAGTGTTGTCTGGATATTGACCTGTTACTTGTGAGACGAGGCTTTTCCGCTTCTGTAATGTTAGACCCTTGTAAAGATAGAATCGATTTTGCTTTTGAGCAATGGACATTCAATTCAACATTGTCTACTTTTGAGTTTGGTACGCGCTATGAGATTCCACTTGGCCAAAGGCTGACTGTTATATTTAACGTAATCCCTATAACGGAGCAGAAGATTAACGATCCGGAAACAATACATTTTCCTGAAAAGGGGCAATACGTTACTGACTATTTGGTAATAAATTGTCATTAATATTGTTAATATATTTCATCATTAGTACAATTTTATTAGTATAATAGTAGCCTCAACTTTTAAGGTAATCGTTGTTATTTTTATTTCCACAGATAATATATTCCGCCCTTTTTACTGTCAATACTTACGAAGTGAACGATGTCTCCCTGCTCAATGGGACCTTAATTACAGTCCCTCCAAGTTGTCGGAAGAGATTCGATGGACAATTTAATGTGAACAAGACGGAGGACTCTGCTGGTGTTATACCTTACATACAAGATAGGTGCGTTTCCGAATTATATATAGAATTACAAATAAAAAATAATTTAGATTTAACAGAATAATAAATAATCATAATATACAAATTATAGAATCAGAATTAATTTTATGATATAAATTATAAAACGATTTTGTCCAAATGTTATCAAATCAAATGTTAACAAATCAAATGGGCCCCAAAACAATATCGAATACTACCCAACATTTCGAAAACCATTCGATTGGGCCCCACGAACAATGGGGCCTATTCGATATGTAAAAAAAAGTATATAATATATATAATTTATATTGCTATTGTGTCGTTTGGATCAGAACAAAGATGAACATGATATTTTGCTGTCAGAGTTATTATGAAAAATGAAAAAGTTGAAATCTAGAAAATCACATGGATACGATAAAATTCATTAAGAACTGTTTTTTCAAGTTTTAGAAAATAAAAAAGTTGAAAGCTGAAAAATTATTTGGATACGATGATTAAATTCATCCAGAACTGTGAAAGCGTTTTTAAATTCTGTTTTTCTCAAATGTTACACAAATTCAACGAAGGGGAGGCCTACAGACTGGACAAAAGCAGTGATCGTTATTCTTTCTTCTTTAAAAGAAAGAATAGGAACAATAACATGAATGTTCAAACATATTTAATATCGTTTAAGGTGTGTAAATCACAAAATATTACGAAAAGAACAATAAAAAACTCAGTATTGTGTTCAGTATTGTTCACTATGACAGTGAAACTTGAACTTTCACACAAGATGTACGCAATCCTATATGAACATTTTAGTCATGGTGTTTGCGAAAAGTGTTGGTTATAGCCTGGAAAAAGCCATATGCCATACTATGGAGTTCTACGTCTAATTTAAGATGCTCGTAATTTGTTATTAACTATTGACAAACTAAAACTTGAATATTATACAGGCACTTGTTATGACGCGGTAATGTGAGACTTGAAAATCTAATCATACAAGGAAAAGTTAAAGGACTGAGCGGAAGAGGACATCCAAAAGCAAGATTTATCTATCGACAACATCAAAACTGCTACTGACAGAAACATGGAACAGAATAGGATACTGGTGCTGCACCGCGATAAAAATAGTAATGGAGTGTAACAGGAAGCGTCAATCGGCTTAATGGAGTTCTAATAATGATCGTCTAATATTCTTTGAGCACTGGAAAATCGTCACGAATCCTAAACAAATAATATATAACATGCAACACATTATATTTACGTATCAATTGTATAACGCCAAATATAATTATTATAGTGTAAACAATTTCCAACCGTCAATCGGATATCGAATGATTTTTCCATATATTTTTATTATTACATTTTTTAAATACATACTTTTTAATTATGTTTACTATCGCTTTCACAAATTTTATTATAAAATATATTTTATCTCCTTGCATATAATCGTATTATTCTTATGAGCTCCATGATAAGCTGCTTTTCAAATGAATTGAATGCATGAATGGTTTTATTATTAAGCAGATTGTCTGATAAAAACAATGCCCCCTATTTCCTAGGTTTTATGGCCGTATTTTTTTATTGCTTTCCTTTACTAAACCGATAATTTTTATTATTTCGACAAAATATTTGTATACATATATATGCTTTGCATATTTCAGGTTTTCTTATGGCTACTCAAGTTTTCATCAGGAGGAAGTAATCGATGATACATCACGTAGTAAACGAGTGCGCAGATCTGCAGTCGATGAATCGGTAAACCAATTTATGAATGCTCCATATGGCGCCGAACTGTCTGGTGCAAGCAGTGGGGACGTTTTTGAACAGGCGATCCTTTGGGGTTCTTCTAATTCCGACTTTAACCGGTGGACTGAGATGGACTTCAAACAGGTTAACGCTGAAATGACTGGAAAGATTGTTAAGGTATAAACAAACGTTTAGTGTACAACATTAAACAGGGTTTCTAACAGTTTTGGACATTTTGGAAATATTTTTTGATATTAATTATTGAATTGGAGACTTAAACAAAAAGTTCAGTATTGCGACAAATAAAAATGTATTTAAGGTTTGTTTATTCACACCTGATTGTTGGACTTGAGTATTGCACCATCACATATGATATAAGCGTATACGCTACAAGCATAAGTTGTACAATGTCTATAAAACTACTGCAAAATAGAATACGAAAAATAACCAAAGATATAGAAATGAAACAGGAACATTAAAAATATCTATCCATTATAAGACATTAAATAAATAATCTAAACATAGTATTTCGCTGTATTCGTGTCCCCAATGTTCCAGTTTGCTGCTGACAACAGAGTCGACATGCCTCCCGAACGAATGCCAGCTGACAGCAGTATGCTCGATCAGCTTGCCGAAACACCAGAGGACGATGCACGTGACTCATTGCGCAACAGTCCGGCCCGTACACTCAACCCACAGACGAGCTGGAGTCCTAAGTTTTCACTGACTATTGGCGGTGAGCATTTCACCTTTATCAGCAATTCACCCGTAACATATGGTTGGGCCGCACTTACTTTTAGAATACTGATATTTCATAATGTCATTAACATTAAGTCTATATAACTTTTAACGTGTTACAGCTTTGAAGTAGTATTAACGTAGAGGTTTGAGGTTGTCGACGACCTGTACTATTTATATTATACCAGCTACACTGGTCTATGTTAAATACTTTTTAGGAAAGACAAAATCAATGTTTTTTAAAATTATACTATTAAGGTGTATTATCAGTAGTATGATTGAATGATTTCATTTATTGTGAATAAGATTTTTTAATATTTGAAATAGTGTTAATGATGTACAGTTTGACATACAACTTTTGTTATTGTATATTTGGTGCAATTACTATGTTTGATATATATTTTATTGATGATTAACAGTTGACTTACAATACCTTCTATTTCTGTCAATCAGGACTTTCGAAGAACGAATCTATTTATCTTGGAATGAAGTTGATCAAAAAGGAAATCATGCGTCATTTAAAGGAAAAAACTGCAGATGGATTCGCTGGCTCCAAGTACATTGTGGGAAAAGGTCTTTCCGCGAAAGCAATAGACGAACTTTCTCTAATTTTAGCTAATATGTCCATTGGAGATTTGCATTCCATTGTCGATCGCAAAAATATTGATCCATCTGATATTTATTTAATTATGAACGATCTTTGTGAAGTCGCTTCCACCATGGTTTGTTATTTTCATACTTTCATTTTAGAGTTATATTTTAATGTTGTTGTTCTTTAATTTTAGATGTTGTATTACCACATCAAACAATTATCATCAATTTATTTATAATTATTTGTTTAATGTTTTGCTTATTTTATAATTACATGTGTTCCATAGAAAAAATGTATAGTAATAGTACGTTCATTTATAGTAATTAATTTAGAAATAGATTGTTTTAGGTCATAGAAATATGAACTCTGTTAGAAATAAAAATTACAATTGTACAAATTATATACCGATAGAAATATGTTAATATCGTATGTGCAAAATAAATGGTTTTAATATTTTAATATTCAAATATTTTAATTGCCTAACAAGTTTAGTAGACTAATTATGAATTTTTTGTTGATAAAGACATTGTTTTCAAATATTTTGTATAAAATTTGCTATTTTAGTTATTAATACAATGTGGACTTTTATTGTATAATTTTATTATCTTAAACTGATAAACATATACTAAATGCCCAATTCAAATTTTGATGTTTTATAAAATGTTCTCATTTTTGTAAGGAAAAAATTTAATAATTAATTTAATAAATCTTTTAGAGGTTAATATATAAATATTTTATAATTAATAGTTAACACTTTTATTCTCATATACTATAAATTTATTTGTTAGTCTTTTTAAAACTATATATAATTTTCAGGTTATAGAAAGTATTTAATGTAGTCTAAAACTATATTTGTAAATTTAAAAAATAATATTTTGCGTTTATTTAAAATAAACTATAAATAACATATTGCGTCAAAGTAGTAAATACGTTTTATAGCTTTTTATTAAATGGTTCTAATCATTGTAACATTTTCTCATTATTTTAAACAAATAAATTAAAATATTTACTACTCCTAGAAATGCTTTCATTTATAGCAACATTAAAAATAGGAAAAGTAACCAAGCTGGAATTATTCAACTTGTGTGTGTATATTACAAATATTTGTTTAGTGTGTTTTTGGTTAAGTGCATATATTGTATATAGTATATTATCTTTCTCATTTTGTAGAAACTTTACTTTAGTAGGGATGAATTTTATAGTCCTCGCTTTGACATTATATGTATATAACAATTAAGATAGATTGTTATCTAAATAATTAGGTGGTTTTGAATTGCTAGAATTACCTTTAAAATATGTTTTTTTAATTTTGTTATTCACAATTGTTAGATAGCGAATAAACAAATATTTTATGTCTTGTTTATGAATATGCAACTTCCAAAATTATCATATTATTACATTCATTGCAATACTTTTTAGGTTGACGAATTTTTAACTGCAATGGTAAACGGTGGTTTTGATGACATAGCGAAAACCATGTCATTTCCGATCAAAGGAACTTTCAACTTCCCAGAAATGCATAAAAGCTTTTTTTCGTATTCATATCAGACAATAGTTGGTGGAATAATCTTTATTTCATTATGTGAGTTTAATTATGTATTAAAGTATGAACAAATAATTATATTAATATATATTTTATAATTACAATTATGTTAAAAGTAAAGTTTCAAAATGAATTAAAGAAAAAAAAGTGAATTAAATCATATGAATTATTTTTAGGTATCTAACAGTTAAGGAGATACATATTACAAATAACGTAAAAATTAATCTATTTTACGAAGTAAATAAATTATATTTCTAAAACAAAAGTGATATCTGAAATTGACATTTTCAAAAGTGATATTTCAAAGTTATGTCTTCGAAATGATTATTACCATTGTGGGAATGTTAACTTGTATCAAATTATGTTCACTTTTATTTTATTCTAATCAAATTAGTATTGATTATTCTGTATTGAACACGATGTTTTTATAATATGTATTTTTATTTAATAGCATTTGAAGGCCAGGGGAAATTTGGTTTTGGTGCAACTGTTGGATTTGATCTACTGTCATTTAAGTTGGCACTTACGGGAACTCCAAGATTTAGTGTTGGGGTAAGAATGTCTTACACAAATATATTTCTATTATTTATAGTTTGTTAATGGTGTATTTATTATTTGCAAGTAAATATGATGAAAAGAATATTTAGAAACCCACTTAAGACACGAAAAAAAAATTAAAAGCTATTTTCACCACAAAACGTTGAATAATATATTTAAAATGCAATTTTTTAGTTTAAATTTACACATAAAATATTGTACACTTTATGGTTTAGTATACTGCAACGGATTACTCTCGGCTTATTTTGTTTTATAATAAAATGAGTATTATCAACTGCCAAAAAAATACTGCTTCGCAGAAAATATATTGTAATAGCCTTTTTAATTGATTTTGAGACTTCAGTTTGATATACTTTATACAACGCATCATTTTTGTATTTGCGCAGGTGGAAGGTCAGTTGGCTATTGGTTTCATCCTTTACGCGGAGGTTATTCTTGAGGCTACGCTTCTTGACATTAGCTTTCCAGCGACTGGTGAAGTTGGGTTCAACAAATTTCCATTGGATGTGGGACTGAAACTGGACATCGTTCTTATTCCAATCACTATAAAACTCAGTGCAGCTGTCACAATTCGATTGGAAATTGGTTTTATTAAATTCAGGTAGATTTAAGATCTGTAGTTTTTAGAGTAGGATACGTAGGAATAAAGTATGAATGGGGTGTGAAAGTATGAAAGAGATCAAATTCCGGTTCAGACATTCCCGCAGTCCTATACTTGACAAATGTGTCGGTCAAGTTTGTATCAACCTAAAAGGTGTTCGATTGGTTAGTAACCGATCTATTCGGTTGATCTTGGAACCGAGAGGCTAAGAAAAGTTAACTTCTCTAATCCATACTTATATTTATATTTTACTACATGATATTGATTTTTAAGCAAAAAATCTGTATAGCGCTATTCCACATTATTCCAAGTAAGACTTCCTGGAAAGTGGTCATTGATTTTTAGGCTCAGTGCACTACTATAATGATAGATGTACTATCCTGCTTTGTATATGATCACTATCCACAAGGCCACACTTGGATTCATATTCAGATTTCAACATCTGGGGAGAGATCTAAAATTAAATTTTGGCTTAATCAACTTATTAGTTTTTGTGCAGTTTCCTGAACATTTTTGTAAGTGAGTTGATTAACATGGTCTAATATTGCGTTACGCATTTTACTGGATGAGTGTCCGTTTTTATTTTGGCATTTTGACCTCAAACGTTGACTTTCTTGAAGATCACCCTAAACTTTCTAGTGCATGTATTTAAAGTATTAATAAATTAAATTAAATGTTGGCGTCTAAATAATCTATTCATTTAAACAGACTTTCTTCATCCTCTAGAGTTTCAAAAACTTCCAGACGCACTAGGATATCATTAACTAAATATCTAAATTTCCAATTCCAATAATATGCCAAATATTTGTATATTTATGTATTTAAAAGTTGAGCACGTATTTGAGCACCAGAGTGATGCTATTCAGATGTTCATGAAGATTTTTACTTATCAAGAGCATTTTAATATCCAAAACAATTTCTCTGAAGTGAATGCGGTCAAATAGCGAAATTTTAACTTTCATGAAAATTATATTAGACTATCTGCATTGATATATTTCAAGGCGTTTAAAATATGTTCATTTAATCATTATAGATAAATGATTATATTTATTAATTTTTTATTATTTCGAAATAATAATACAGTTTTATATTTATTAAAGATAATTCTTAATTAGACAATTATTAAAAATACGAGTTTTTTTACTGAATTCAGATATATGCATATATGAAGGTCGTATAAATAATTACAAAATATTTATTATATTTAATTTTTTATATGGTTTTTGTTACATGATGTAATACATGCAATAATGAAAAGTATACATTAACTGTTATGAATTTCATTTAATCATCAATAAAAAAACATCTTTCATTTAGTTTGTAATAATTAAATATTAAGTATAGCTTATCTATACATGATTTTTGAATTGTTGAATGATTTCGAAAATCACTATGGTTACAATGGTTACTATGGTTACTATGGTTACTATGGTCACTATGGTTAGAGCATGTACAACGTGATTGAATATTAATTTATTTTTACGATAAAGCCTATAATGCCGATAATGCCTATAACCACCAAACGTGACGCGACGCAGAAGAGTTGTTTGCAACGAAGAATTAATTTCAGTTCTCTACAAGCGGGAGGTAGCGTATCATATTTTGATGTGTACACATCATTTATAGCTTACTTAACATTTGAATATGTATTTAGTCGAGCGGCTTCACCTAAAAAGTTACATAATTTTAATTACGTCGCGTTGCGTTGCGCTCAGTCTAAATAGACTCATTGGAAAGTAATTATTCGACAATTTTACGGAACATCGCGTCGTGTCACGTTGCGCTTGGTGGGTATAGGCCTATCGTCTACAAATAATAATATAATAATGTTGTCGTTTAATTTATTTACATAATAAAAAGACAAATATATAATATATAAAAACTTTATTTATGTTATTTTTTATTAACCGGCACCATACAACTATTCAATAGAAAATTCAATAAAACATAAGATATAAAAAAATGTATATGTAAAAATTATGCTTTAATGAAGGTGTTATATAAGAACGTTTGAAAAATGTAATATAGTCGTCTTAATATTCATTTTTATTTTTTCTAGGAAAGTGCTTTTCAAAGGAGTGATATTTAAATATACGGCACCAGCAATTCGTAAAAATTTATTTGATGTCCATACGAAAGACCCAGATAACACTCCACCGGTGATAAAACAAGTGGAAACAGCTAACATACAGGTATTTGCTTCGTTATTAAATACGAGCGTTTAATATAAGTATAGAAAATCATAAACATCAACATATTTTACAATAGTGATACTTATAAATGCGGTAATTTCTACACTACAACAATGAAATATAACGTTTCAGATTCTGGTCGATTATTAAAATGTTACCACACTTAAAAAACAGCTCATTTACTGTAGTTACTGGACGTATTAACTATTGTACTAAAATTGGAATCAATATGTAAAAAAATAGGATTGTTTAATATACTGAAGAGAACTTACTTGAAATGTTTACAAAAATAAATCAACAAGACAAGCCTATTACACTTTAAAGATAACAAAGATACCACAAACCATCCTTAAGTGCATTCTGAAAAATAGACAACATATGTTGTTTTTTAACCGTATCTCAAATAAATACAAGTACTTACGAGCAATAACAACATTTTTTGTGTAGAGTCTTCACATGACGCTCACTTTTATTTTTCTAAAGAGATGACGTTCTCTTTAAATGGTGTATAGAACAGGTAAACCGTTCGAATTGATGGTTCTCGTCTCCTTCTTCACAGCAACACTTCATCAATAAAAGAGGTCAGTGAAGGAAACTACGTATCACAGTTTCGTTAACTGTCAGCGATTCCTTTATGTAAAAGATGCTACATCCAACAATTACTACACTATTTTAAGCGATTTATAAAAAAATACATTGTGCAAAAAATTTGTCTCGTATTACATCAAAATTACTATGTGGCTTATATAGGATTATCTTGGTGCATTTACTGCAATCGTAATTCAAGAATTGTTAAGTAGTAGTATTCCTTTGTTGACGAAAGTTAGATTCTTTTGTTCCCTATAAAAATACAACATAAAACTTTTTTCCGTCTTAAAAAAATCCGTGCTAATCGAATAGACTGGGTGTCGGAAATCATTTTACAATTATCACTCATCAGTATAAATCACTATGTATGGCTATAGATAGGTCTCTACATTGCAAAGCCAAATATTGTAATTTTACTTATATTACACTTTTTTTATTTTATGATTATTTTTAAACACACATGTATAGTAATGCTTTGAATATTGTATGAAATAAATGTTCAATATTTTGTTTGCTTGAAAACACATTTGTTATCACAATAGCCAACAAATGCCTGTATGAACATAAGTTAGATATTTTATTATTTAATAAATTTGACAATAATATAATCTATAATCTTTTTACTGATATTTTAACACAATAGTAAAAGAAAGTAGTTTACTTCGCTAATAAAGCATTACTTGAAACGCGAATTTAGTAATTTACTTAGTCCCTTTTTCCCCTAATTAAAAACAGTAGTAAAATATAAATATAAATACAATTTAAGCAAAATTAACGATAGATAAATTATGGAATTTCTATATTCAATCATATTCATCATAATATCGTTGATAACCCAGTTCTCATTGTTCCCTTATCTTATATGCGTTTAACATATTCAGTGGTCTCTATTTACTTATAACTATGGATTTGTTTATTATGTGTTAATGTTATAGAAATATACTATATTTTATAATAGTAATTTACAATTCTTCATATTTTCTAAACTATGTTATCAACTAAATATTGAAAATATTTAATTGTCATTTCATTCTATTACACGCTGTGCTTGTAAATGGTTATGTTTTTCGAATATTTATATTATTCCATATTTTTTAACAAAATGAATCAATTAGAGTATGCATAATGATGTACACTTTTCTAATAGTGATAAACTACTGGAAATATACTTAAAAATTCATAATATGTTATTTTATAATTTGTTTTATATATTAAGATCTCAGCTTAGCCCAAGCATTGTTAAATCAAATAATTTTTAATTGCATATATTGCAGTTCAAATAATGCCGACATTTCGTTTCACAAATATATTTCATTAACTTAGAATACAACATATGTTGGTTAAACTTTAGCCTCAAATCTAGCCTCAATTTAGCCTCAACTTTAGTCTTAACTCTAGCCTCAAATCTAGCCTCAACTCTAGTCTTAAATATAGTCTTAACTCTAGCCTTAACTTTAGCCTCAACTTTAGCCTCAACTCTAGTATTAACTTTAACCTCAACTCTAGCTTAAACTTTACTCTTAACTCTAACCTCAACTTTAGCATCACCTCTAGCCTTAACTCCAGCCTTAAATCTAGCTTTAACTCTAAATGCGATCAATTAAATCAAGCCCAATTATATATTTAAAAAAATAGAAATGATTATTCGATTTGTTACTTATATCACATATTACATGTATGAGTATTTTACATGTATATATTTGTCCCATTTATAGTGTTGTGCATATTGTTAAACTATGTTAATTAAATAATTATATACTTTTAATGCAGATGAAATTATATTCTGAAACTTCCTGAATTCGTAATATTAAGATGTATGTTATGTTATATAGCAAATAACATACTATAGGCGACAATTGTAACATATTTAATTTAATTATAATGTATATAAATATTACAATTGTTTATTTGTAATAAAATATACATGGATAAAATACAGGACAAAAAGGCGTACAAGAGGTACATACGCATTGAACGGTATACATGAAATATGGCGTGGCAATAGTTTTAAAGGTAAACAGATTTTAAAATTAATTTAATAGAATAAACAGTTTTGCTGTTACAATACTATTTAAGCAGTTCCATATAGGAAAACAACACGATTAATAAAAAAGCAATATATATTTATTTTAATATTTAAGACAGTACAATTTATAGAATTGTAAAAGCGCATGAAAATGAAAACATATTAAATTAGTCAATACCTGATGATATTTGTCTTATTTTTAAGTCTTTCAAAAAAAGAGGGGTTAACTATCCTGAAGTAACGACACACTGCAAAGTATTTCAATTAGCGGGGCGTGACGTCACAGAACCTGCCTACCAATTAGAATTATCAGCAGATGATGACGTCAGCGATGTGTCAATAACTTACTCAGTGGGAACAGTGAAAGGAGGATCTGATGTTTTAAAAGATGCCCTATTCAGCGGACCGTCGGCAGAACTCTCTGAAGTATAATAGTATTAACATTTGTTTTCACTTTGATAGAAAGATTTAAATAGAAGGTTTTATTTTATATTTTCACAAATGCTTTTATACACTTTTAAATTTTTAAACACGTACATTTTGTATATAATTAGTAAGAAGTATTTAATCATTTCTTATTATTATAATTTTTATATTTGCTAATATTTATATAACATATTAATTATCTTTCTTAATACTAATTATAAAAAAATGGGATTTATTGATTCATCCTACTTGTTTTAAATATTTAGACACATTTTTAAAACAACAAACATAAAAGTAATCATATTAAGTATTTTTTTACATAGACTATGTTTTATGTTTATTATGTTAATTCGTTTTATTATTAATTATATTTCAAATTAAAAATTTATTTAAAGAACATTTCAATATGTCGATAATAGTGCAAAAAATTGATAAAAATAAGTTTATACCAATATTTGATTTATATTATATATATGAATGAAATGGTTATTGAAATGGTTAATGTTAATGGTTAATGAAATGGTCTTATAATATTATAAGTGTTTCATTATGACAACATTTCTAAAGACACTACAAACAAAATATTAATTACGGATATTGTTGTCCTACAGCGGCTAGTTTCTGGTCGTCCTCTCTACTTTACAATGACTGTCAAAAATAGTCAAGGCGACCCGGCTGTTGCAACCTGTTTCCTTGATAACTATGATGTCACTCTACCGGCAGCTCGAGTAACAGGAGACTTTATCACTACGAGCAACGATCAAATGGTAGCCGCTGATATCAAAATATCTGACGTATCCGGAATATCCCAATCACAATTATGTAAGGTTTTCATTAGAGTTATTTTTTCTTCAAGTAGATACTATCAGTAGCATAACTATGGCCGGGCTGTTCAAGATATTAAACTCAAACTCTACCACATCCAACTAGTGGAAATTGCTAAATCCACAAAATTGATCCAAACTATATCGTACATTGAAACTAACAACTAATGTGCTTAAGATATCGATCAGTACCGATTCTATCCCCTCCTGATCACATTTTAATCAGCAAAATCGAAATCAGTATAACTTCAAAGTAACTGAAAACGACTTTAGCCTCGTTTGGCCGCAACAGAAGGTAGTAGCAATAAAAAATCAATAATCATTTCTCACGAATTGTCAAATTCTGTTAAACCCATTCTTCCACAATCGATTGAAAAATATAAAACTATTCTTTGAACTCGATTATCATTGAGCGATATATGTATATACATACATAAGTAGCATTTGTCACTTGTTTTATTTTCAATTCGGACAGTTACGCGGGAAAGATAGTTTTCTTATAGATGCTATAAAAGTAGGCCCTATACTTTATTACTTATCTTATATCTATTATACTTAACGGTACTCTATATATTTTTCACCAATTTCAGCGGTAGGACACGGAACAGGTATATATGGCGATTCGATAGTTGGATGGTACCACGCGCCATTGATCAATGGATTGAGTAGCAAGGACTGCAAAGCGGGTACAAGAACAATATTACTGTTAAACAAGTTCAATATCTGCATTTTACGTTACTTAACATTAAATGACTACTTATTCCACTGTTTCTGTTTTTAAAACATAACATATAATTATCATTAAAGAATAAATACGATTTTTTATAAATAATCAGAATAATATTTAATCTACTATGTATATGATAAATATGTGTATAATATGCAGTTATAGGAATATAAAAATAGTTACTGTAAAATTATATATTAGCACAGGTTAAACTTAGTATGCACAATATTTTAATAATAAAATTAGCTTTTTGCTTTTAACGTAAAAACAAGGATTCTACATATATATTCTATTTATTTTGGGAGCTAAAATACTAAAAGTATTTATAACTAATCCAACGTACGACACCTATTTAATTAATTGAATAATGTATTTTTGTGACATATGCTAATATTGTAAACGTATATTGTAATATGCGTAATATATTCGCTTAAAATATATACCTACATAGAAATGTATTTACTTTTATTTCTAAAACTAATCTATACTTTGTTACGGTATTGAAGCAATAAAATAAATGTCAGTATTTCAAATAATTGTTTTGACTTCTTTCTTTCAAACTCTCATCGTCCCATGATGATACAGGAAGCCACAACCTTCTGGACGACTTCGCTACACCGCAGCACGGCCGCCTCCCCAGTGGAGTTGCCAAACGCATTGAAAAAGTGCTCACCGCATTCGCATGCGCCCAACAGTGCTGTCGTCAGGAGAGATTGACCAGCGTCAGGTGTCGAGCCTTCAACTATGACTCGGCCAAGGAAATCTGTGAAATACTTGACCGGTTCTTGCTACATGGGGTCAGGCTACACCAGAGTATTGGATTCTCCTACTATGAACGGCTGGCTGTTGGACATTCAACCCGGCTGTTTATTAATATATTGCAGCTGTATCATAATCAACTCTATTATGTCAATCTATTCCTAAAGAACAATTTACGCTATAAAAACTTTCAACACTCCAAGTACGTATTTGTGAATCTTACCTTTTTTGTTATATACGTAAAAACTTGTGTTTTTCCCAGAAAAACATTTTAAAGCTTTCAAGTCTTCAAAACTCTTTTATAAGGTATGTATGTAATCTGAAAATAAATGCGGTATATTATATTCAATTAACAAACACATTAAATATTGTATAACACAATGTTATTGTAATTTTTAAATGTTGAAAACTATTATTAGTATAATATTAATTCTTCGAACATACCAAAATTAAATAAATCAAACTCAATTAAGTTTAAACGTTTTTTGATAAAATTAATTTTTATCAACAGTTTATTAAGAGTAACAAATTTATGATAAACTGTAACAAATAAGAAAAACAATTCCAGTTAAAATAATAACGAAATATAAATGACTTTATGGATGAAAATAGTATAAATCATTAGGCCTACAACTACGAAATATATATTACAGCATATATGTTATCAAATAATTATTTGAAAAATTATCAAGAATAAAATAATCATTATAAACTAAACATTATAAAAACACATTCAAAGTGTTGAAAGTGTTTATCCCATCTGGTTGAACGGAATGCATTATTGTAGTGTAGAACATTAAATGCATTTGGTCATATTATAACATTCCATATTTTTACAAAGGCTATTTATTTTTAATAGTTTTAATAAAAAATAATTTCAGTTTTAACAAGTTCAATAATGATCAGTAATAAAACATTGATTACAAATGTTTACATGCAATGTAGAATTATAAACACATATAAACACTTAAAATTTCAGAGCAATAAAAACGGATTTCACGGTACCTGAACCGGGTCTCCTAGCCAACATTTCTCAAGACAACCTTGTCAAAGATCTCTGCCGAAACTTTACGATGCGCAAGTGGTGGCACCGGTGTGGGGCCGTACCCTATGGTCATGAGACACGAATTGTTCCGGTGAAGCACGAGACTCGTCTAAAGAACAGTCGTATTCTGGTGGATGGACGGGGTTCAACGACACTGTTCAATGGTGCTGACAAGAAGTTGGTTGACGTGCGATGGACTAAGGCCAATAATTTTATTGAGTGTAAGACTTTCAGTTGTATCTTGGAAAGATAGAATTTTTCTCTTGTTGTTTTATTAAGTTATATTTTTTCTAAGTCAGAAATTGTTCATGTATGTAACAAAATAAAATAAATGTTGTGAAGATTTAACCTACTGAGTTCAAAAGTAGTTGGCTGAGGTATGTTATATCGTATCTTATTAATTTATCTAATTAACAATAGCAATAAGTAACAATAATCTAAACCAGTATTTAAATGAAAATATAGCAGTATTACGCCAATAATTAATGTTTTATTTTTTGATATAATGATTTAAATTATAGTTTAACATTACATTTGTATTGTACAATTATTGTGTATTAAAATTATACTGTGAGAAGACAATTTAAACGATTAAGATATTAAATGTTTTCTATATAAATCAAAAATACACTAGCCTATAGACTATCAGTAAATAGAAAATTTGAAAATACCTAAAAATATATAAAAACACGTTAAATAATTTTATTAATTTTATTATATCTTTGTTGTTCTTTATGTATCACACGCCACTGAAAATATTATCATTATTAAATATGCTTAACTTCTGCTTTGTTAAATTTGTATTATATTAAATTTGAATATTTAATATAATATCATGTCTTCTTTACTTTTTAAAATGAAACCGACAGTTCACTGGCAAGGTATTCGCGACTATGAGACGGGGATTTCCGCCTACCAGTATTGTGTGGGAACAGCAGTTCTTCTCTGCGATATCAGCAAGGACTATCAAGACCCACATAGCCATATTTTTGATGAGACCGCCATGACACCTACAGGCCGACTCTACCCTATTCCTGGGCGCCCGGAGGGGGTGCCCGATGGGGAGTACTTTGTCACCTTGAGGGCGCTCAACAATGTCCAGATGGGCGGTATGATGGCACTGACTATTGGTCACTACCGGCCTTACACTATTGACACGTCGCCACCCTTGGTCCACAAGCTTACTGATATTAACTACGATGATATGAATGGCACAGTATATGCTACCTACAACTTTTCGTAAGTTCTTTAATTTGTGTATTGATTTAATATGATACTAGTCATGCATGTTTGTTTTTTTTCTTTTAGTGATCCAGAATCAGGTATTAGAGAATATGATCTTGGAATCGGATTAACACCGCATGATGATCGAATTAAACGATTTGAACGAATGCCATTTAAAGGTTTGTTAAATAATTAATACCTATTAATTATTTTACAATTGTGTATTAGTTTATGCAAGTGCAAATGTGTTTTCACAAAATATGTAATTCATTTTAAATAAATAGAATAAATATAAATAAATAAGCTGTTTTGCCTCTATTTAATTATATATATATTGTACGAAATTATAATTTAAAAAGACATCTATTTTTTGTAGAAATAAATTTAAATAGTGCAGTACGGTTAAACTCTGTAAAATAGCTTTACATGACTCACAAACATAATTAAACAGAACCAAATTGTAGGTATCTAAAAAAATTATAATGGAAAAAAATAATCCCAACCAAGGGTTAAAAAATACTTTATAAAACTAAGGAGATACAATTCATCTACATTTATATATTCATTAATATGTAAACATGTTTTCTTTATAAAGTGAACCTGGTCAGAGCGAACTGAAAATGCTTTTAAATATGTCTTTAATATATGTTAATTTAATCAATATATATATATACATATATATATATGACAATCAATAATTACGAAAATCGGGTATAAATGGATATATTATCATGTACCAGAATTATTGTAATAAAAGAATACCGAATCATTAAAATACATTTAAAAATTGGGAAACATGTTTACTTGTTAATAAAAATATATCATTTTTGTTCTTGTTTTTTTTATTTGGATTTGAAAGAAATACAGTTTTTACAGATGACATTTTTTAATTTCATATAATAAGAATAATCAGAAATTATTAATATGTTATTGTTAGTACATGTGAAAACAACTATTGAACTTAAATTTTAACTCTTTTAACTCTACGTTTCAATAATTTGCCCCTATGTTTAAAAGGCTCAAAGTACTTTCACGACAAGGTCTACATGTTCACTGGGGATATCGCCTTTGACGTGACTCTGCCAGACGGTAAGCCGAGTTGGCTGCGTCTTCGGGCCATCAACAATGTCGACCTGTCGACTTCGGTGACTGGTGACCGACCCATGATGGTGGACCTTAGCCCGCCCTTCCCGGGTGACGTATATGATGGAAAGAAGTTCAAGGTCAGCCAGATTTACATTGGACAGGCGGAACAGGTTTGCAAGCAAATATTTTTTTATTTTAAAATACCCTTTTTTATACAGTATGCATAATATAATATCCATTTTCGGTAAACATTCTCTACTAGTAGTTTTAAGTGATACAGATATTTATATTATGTTGTTTCCTAGATGCTATGATAAAAATGTTGAAAAACTAAATAATTATAGATACTTTTCATTTGAAACAAACATTTTATTTTAACATAATACCATCCTAATTTTCAAATTTTAGTTTTTATTAATTGTTGGTGTCATTATGTAAAAATTATCAGTTGAATATATAACAAATTGTAAAATTGTTGTTTTTAATACATTAGACCATTAAATTTTTGCCTAAAGTATATTGAAAAATACATTAAATACAAGTTTATAGCATTTTTAGATATTGATTTTTTAAATACAATAAATATTTCCATAAAAAATATTATAAATTATTTGTATACAGTTTTAATTATCTATTATATTTTATTTATGCATTTGTAGAATATTTAATAAATGTTTTACATTTTTATTGTGTGTCTATTTTCTATCGATAGATTTGCGCTAATTGGAACAATTTCACGGATCCGGAGTCCGGCATAGCTTATTACCACTGGTTCGTTACTTCCGATGATGTCAAAGTCGCCTCACAAAAGCGAGTGGATCCAGAACTAGGACCAGTACTTTTTCAGAAGGACTTCTTGTTGGAAACAGTTCATGAGATCTGCTCTGATCATGATATCGACGACTTTACTGATAATCCAAAGCCAGTTCTTCTTCATGGTGTGACATATTACAGCACTGTAATCGCCTTCCATCGCGGGCACAAAGAGCTTAGTGCAAGAGCAACATCTGATGGAGGTGACCGATTGAAATAGTTTGAAATGCTCCTACTGTTTTTTATTATTATCGTGCAATTATTGCTCAAATAGATTTATGGTATTTGTTTTTTTATTTTTTAAAGTTTCCAAAACTAAATTAGATATTCTATTTTAATTAAAAAAATAAATCGGTTTGGTTCATTTTCTATAATATATAAAAGTGTTGCATGTTAATAATATCTCACTAACTTAATGTATAAATATCCCACTAATATAATGTAATAATATTATCCATGGATGAACCTGGGGACGGTTGCATCAAACAAGTTAGGACATTAATTCTAGTTATCCTATAGCTAGATACGATGAAAGGGTTGCAATAAAGCTTCCTAATTAAGTCAAAGTCTAGAATTTCAGTACTAAACTAGGATGTTTTGGTGCAAACGACTTTTCCTAACTATTCTAAATTAGAACAAAAAATTATAACTAAAATTTTGTTGCACCAATGTATTTATGTCATCTATTTATACCTAACTTAGGCAAGAATTTAGGACAGCCTACACCCTATCCTAAGTTGATTACTAAATTTTAAATAGTGTTACAATCATTTTTATTTTTTCATTAAACATAAATTAAATAATATATAAACATTCAGAATTGTACATAACAGAAAAACACTTGAAAAAACAAATTCTAAAAAATTGAAATTTACCCATAAATTATTTATTATTTATATCAGATATTAGTGTGACTAAATAAACATTTATAACTGTTGTTTTTCACATATAATATAAATTGGATTATTTCACTTCAGTTCTGTGTGACTTGACGTATCCCGTTGTTGGACAAGTGGTCGCCGGGAGTGAGACGGAGACCACCGACATCGAGTTCAGTCACAACGCTGCCACCGTGGTCGGCAATTGGCGAGGGTTCAGTGACCCCGAGTCCGACATCGACTCATACACTCTGGTTGTTCAAGTTGCCAACTATAATCACACGTGAGTCAATCATAACTATATAGGGTTACTGTGACATCTGTGGGAGGCACTAAATAGTGCCTCGTCCCATTTTTTTCTTTCTATACCTTTTTAACTTTTCTACAAACCTCTTCTCTCTTTCTCTCCTGCTTTTTTCTGCCCTCCCACATTTTTCTCCTCCCCGCCTCAATTATTTCTCTATATGTATGTACGTTATTCCACTTCCCCTTCCTTAATTTTTTATGTACTTTATTTACATATTTTCTTTACTAAACTCCGTTTCATCTTACATGTTACACATATTGCATGTTACATATTGCACATTAATATATATTTGTTACATGTATAACTCTTTACAGATCTCAATCCTACGATAAACCCTTCTGGCCAAGCGATCCTCAACAGTTTTCACCAAGCAACAGAAGTGCCATACGCTGGAACCACTTCCACTTTGAGCAGCGATCGTTTGTGGTGATTCTTCTCAATGCGACGAACGGTGCCGGAAACACAAACGGAAATCGAAGTCGAGGCTATATTGTGGATCGAACACCACCGGTGCTGGACTGGATTTTAGACGGCTCTGTGTCCGGAGTTAGACAAGTGTTCCAGAGCAGTAAAACGTCACTTTCCGTTAATTGGAAGTTTCATGATCCGGAATCAAAGATAAAATCTTATCAGCTGGCATTCTTTGACATTCAGATGAATCCTATCTATCCAGGTAGTGATAAATAAATATAAAAAAACAATTATTTGCAAAAATCCGTTTTAATTATTGTACTTCAAGTTTCATCCATCATGTCAATAAATAAAACTAAATTATTGTCATGCTTTGAATATAGACTGTATTTCAACAATTTGTTTAGTTCATCTTAAAGTTAAAAGTATACATAGCTAACTTTATTAACTTAGTATTGTCGTTCCAATATATGGTTATTTTAAAACTAAAACTTTAATATTTGCGTTATTTTCATATTTTTTTTATAAAAAAATTAACTTTATAATACTATCATTGCAACTTGTTATATAACACATATTTTTATTAGTTGGGATTTTATTTAACCATAACATTAATATATATATATATATATATATATATATATATAACATTTGGAAGTATTAAGTGTTTTTAAAAATATCGATATACGGTTTTCATCATTTTTGCTTCTACTATGAATATAATTTTGATACATTTTCATTTTTTAGTACTCCACACTTCAACGTGTTTTTTAAATTTAAACAATTGCTTTCCAGCGTTTTAATTCGTCCATAAGAGATATATTTTTTTAATTTAACAATGTAATTATTACCAACTATAATTATACGAAATACAAAAAACAACTAAATGTAATATGAAATGAAATACGAACTAGGCCTATAAGTATAGGAACTACCTCAGTAGTGTATATATATGCAGTATATATAGTTTATAATTCGTCATTATATAGATTTAATTAAACTTTGGCAGCTCAACGAGGTCACTGGATTAGTATACCGTCATCTAACACCTCCATTTACACACGAACTGGTCTACATTTGAAAGAGGGCAACCTGTATTTGGCAAGAGTTCGTGCTATCAATGGGGCTGGACTAACTACAACAGTTGAAAGTATCGGAATTACGGTCGACTCGACTGAACCAAAAGTAATGGAAACAAAACTCTTACTAATTATTTCAGTTTAATTTTTCGAAATTTTAATTAGATGTGAGCACAAATGGAACAATTATGCTATTTAGTTAATAATATTTTGTCGCTTAAAATTATGTTACTTTTGTCAGAAAGAATTAATAAACAGAAAATAACTTAAAATATTAATAACAATCATTAATTTATTTGTTAAAGGAGTGCTTACAATAAATATTTATATTTTCTTCATTTTCTAAAAATTAATGTTGTGTACTAAATTTTAAAAAATATATTTTTTTTAACATTTAACATTTTTATATTAGCTAATTTTTACATGCAAATTTTTTGATTGTATTCCGTTTTACCAACTAAATACATGGCATTGTTATTATAAATTAGCTATTTTAAATTCTTAAACTATAAAATATGTTTTGTTAACAATATTTTAAAACATTTATATATATATTTTTATACGTGTAGATGCGTTGGCTAAAGATTGGCGTTCAACTCGAAGAAACTGAAATACTTGTTGATAATAAGTATGTTATTCAGGCTGCCAATGATTTCATCCAACTTTCTTGGTATGCCTCAGATGAAGAATCTGGAGTAACAAATTATGTGTATGCACTTGGAACTGAGCCAGGTAAGTTTATTTAGATATTTTTCTAAACGTAACTTTAATTTTTATAATTCTAAAAAATTCCAAAAGTGTATTATTTAAATTTTAAAATCAAACTTTAGTTTCAGAAAGGAAAAAGTTATATAAAGTATAAATACCGAAAATATGCTAACATTAATATTTTATTCATTGAAATGGTTGTAACAGGATATAGTTGTACTGCATTATTTCTTAAATAAACATGTTTAATGAAAGCCTGGTATATATAAATTGAAACGCTTATTCAATATTTTAACTTTAAAGTTGTGATACATAAGTTAAATGACAATCTTTTTTTAAAAGGACATTTATTATTTTAAAAAATTATAAAAGCTTACATTTTTTTTTAATTATTCTATATTTAACCAACATTATTATTTTGTGAAATAGAATCCTTATTCAACAGAGTAGATTGGTGAAATTTAGGACTGTGTCAGAACATGGGAGTTGGTAAATATATAGGAAAACCCTTCTTTTCAAGCATCCTTATCTCTTCAAAATGAGTGTCCAGTATTGTTGTACACTATTACTTCAACATTACTGAATTATAAATTAATTGAAACATATACGACTAACATATTGAAAGATGAACTGGTATATACATGAGGCACTACGTCTTCTTTTTTCAGAACTCTTTCGACATTTTTACTAATGAACAATGAACAAAATTTTCTTATAATATAAATTAAGAACACTCACTGACCATTGACTAAGATACTGTATGTGTCGAATGCTAATTTATTTATTTGTCGAATTTGCATTCTCATTTGTAGATACCCAAGATATCATTAGTTTTACAAAGGTGGACAGCAAGACCAGTTTTGTCATTCATCTGAACTCTGACCAGTATTTGAACACGACAAATACCACATCGAAGACACCGGTATACTACGTCACAGCTTATGCAATCAATGGAGCCGGTATGACCAGCTTGACAATTGTCTCCAGTCCCATTATGATTATTGGAGAGGACAGGACAGGTGCAGATTATAAAAACTCTGTTTTCTGTGTTCAGTAGTTTAAGCGCATACAATTTAAACACTAATAATTAATTTTGGATATACAAATATAACTATATTTTATAAAGAACCATTCAAAAAATATTATATTAACTAACCTAAAAATTTACAGAATAGTTAAGTAAGAAATTAAAATATCACATTTGTTTGGGGTATAATTGATATAAACTATATTATTTTGCTTCCATCAAATATTATATATTAAACTAAGAATGTATTTTTTTAATTAACTGGTCTCTATTATACCAATTCATAAAATTGAGTCAATATCATTTATGGTAAATAAGATAGCCTGTATCATAGATATGGACTTCTTTATTTCGAAAAAAGTATCTATGGCCTGTATTGTATTTGGCTTATGTTAGGTTATGCGTTAGAAAAATATAGTTAACGGCATTTTCTTGAATTAAAAATTATACTCTGTGCTCACCAAAATAGTTGACAAAATTGTCATTTGATAAATAGCTGAGTAAACTATTGTTATTACACCGCATTATCAAAAATAAAAATGGTTGTATTCGACAATATCAATTATTATAATGTCTATTTAACAAGATTTATAAATAAAAAAATTTCTTTCTTTTTTTCTAGTTTTCAATAACGATCGTTACAAAAATAAAAATGAACCCTAGTCCGATACAGTTTTACTGAGATGAAAATGACAATCATACCATACGCATAGCTATGGAGTTATAACTGAGAATTTTAGATATAATAAATCATTACTTATAATATAATAAATCGTATAGGAATACAAGTGGAATGGGTCTAATAAAGTAACAAAATGTAACACAAAATAAAAAGAAAATGTAACAGTTGTTTTAAATAAATTTTAATTAACAGCAATTATTTTATTAAGAAAATTAAAACATATATATATAATATATATATGATAGTGAAATGTTAGGAGCAACTTATTGCAATATTTATAGACAACAAGATGATTAAATGGTTGAAATCTGTAGAATGAGCTTACAGTTAAATTTAATTAAAAAATTATTTTAAAATAGATATCCCCAATATATAAGTTGTAATTGTAATAAAAATAATAAAAAAAAACCAAATGTTGCAATATTTCTATTAAATTTACATAAAAAAATTAATTTACAATTAAATTTAAAATTAAATTACATTTTATTCACATTTAACCCTTACTAATTTGTCTTTAATCGATATTGTTTTATCTGCAATATTTCCACATAATTAATATTCGTATGTTTAAATAATGGTATTCTATTTAAAATACATAACATACTATTTAGTTATGTTTTTCGATTAAATATTAATTTTTATACTTAGGAATCGTAACTGGTGGGGACGATCCAGAAGCGGAATTGGAATATACAACTGATGACCGGCAAGTCACATGCCATTTTAGAAGTTTTCGGAGTCCCAAAGATGGTCTCAATTATTTCGAATGGGCCGTTGGCACTGAACCGCATGCAGATGACATTTTGCCTTATTCAACTTTTGGAGTTGTTGTAAAAGAAGCCCCACCAAACCATGAAAATGAGGGTAATATAAAGTTAATATTTTTATAATGGTATTTTTTATATTATTATTCATGTTATCGTAAAAAATGTTATATCGTTATTATCAATTTTTTTAATATTTAAGTTACAGACTTTAAATCTAAACATCAGAAATTAAATTAAATATAGTTTAACTTCACAATTGAAAATACATAAATATTAGTAATTGGTAAAAATAACTATAATAAAAAAAATTAGTGCATAATATATAACATTAATCTTTATTAAATACTGTTGTTTTTACCTATTTTGCATGTATTTAATGAAATAATATTCTATGTATATTTATTACGTAAATTATATAATCTTGCTAGAAGAATTTATTACATAGCTACCGTTCAACAACATATTTTAACCGCAGTTAGAATGTGTATTTATATATGTAGTTTTTTCAATAATAATTTTTCATAATATTACTAAATTATTCAGTTCGGAAGATCCCTTCTTACCCAATGCTACTACTACACAGAATAATCACTAAAATGATAACTGTTTAAACACAAACCTCTCCTTAGGACTGAATGGCGCGGGCTGGTGTCAGTCTCCGACATTCCTGCCGTCTGAAATCACCATCTACTGCACCGTGCGTGGAATCACTCATTCGGGCCGCGATCTCGTAGCAGTGTCGCAGGGATTCAAGGTGGACCTGACTCCCCCCTCTATTAGGTTTACCGGATTTGGAGCTCTCAGTAGCACTTTAGACGAGGCTGGTTTCAATGAGGAGAATCAGCATTACCTTGTCCAGAAGGAGTCCATGCTTGTTAGCTGGCAGGCTACAGAGATTACCTCACCTGTCACAGAAACTGAAATACTGTCTGGTAATTATCCTGGTGAGTAGACGCTTCAATTGTTGACTTTAAAGTTGACCACTTTAAATGTGCAATGACTAAATGTTGCATTTTGTGGAGTACAATGTTTAAAAATATGACAAGAAAAAATAAATATTAAAATAGCTTAAACCCTGTCTCGTTCAGTATAACAAGACGTTAAACTTTTATCCCGATATTTATACATAATTTTTTCAATTTTATAACTTTTATGTTGAAAACATATTTACGTGTTATTAAAAAGTATAAAATGTGCATAATAAGTATTACAGAACAATATTTAAAATACTCATCATCCATCACCATAATTGTTCATTATTTAGAAGTCAAAATGTAGCATAAAAATCGTAAAATCTATTTATTAATCTACTTTTTTATCAAAAATTGGAAAAATTATAATTTAAAATTTATATTTGTTGAACTTTACGAATAAAGTGTCTTGTCTATACTTTAACCGCTACTGCAGAACATTTACAGACTTCAAACTAAGTTCATACCTGTTTTCTTTTACTATAGTGAATTTATTGGGTGAAGTAACATAATTTTTATTTAAAATTGATATATTTGCATTGCAAATAAACTAACATTATATTAATTTCAATTTAAAATTTATACACTGCCCTCCCCTCCACATTGGTGCAATTTCTCCGCAGGTGACGACAGTTATGCTCATCTCCTCACTATCCACAATCCAAGTGTTCAGACTCAGGTAGTGCGCAACATGACTCTTGGCCCCAAGACTCCCGGTGTTGCCACTGTGATAACACTGCGCAGTCGAAATTCAGCCGAGCTGACCACTACTCTTTCATCGGGATCAATTGTTTGGGACACTACGCCGCCGTTAATGGGCAGGGTTTACTGTCCGAGCTTTATGACGGTGAGCTGAAGTTAGAACAATATTTTTGAAAATGCCTAAAACGTCCTTATTCCACTAATAAGGAGATTCTTTGGCTGGAAATTTATATAAAAAATTATGTATAACAAGAAATTCTTATTAGGGGAAAAATCAATTATAAAGTGCAAAACAAAATAATGTCTGTAAAAACAACATGAATAACAAATAAATTAGTAACGTCAGTTTAACTAGGACTCTCTATAATTATCTCTATAAAATTTCAATATTAATTACCATTTATTTATAAATTATCATTTATTTATAAATTATCATTTATTTATAAATTATCATTTATTTATAAATTATCATTTATTTACAATTTATCATTTATTTATAAATTATCATTTATTTATCATTTTATTTAAAAACGTTGATTTTTAATGTGTTTAACTCAAAAAATATCAGAAATTATTATATGTAAAATATTATTGTTATTAATACATTTCGATTTTTTTTTATATTCTAATTTAAAAATAAAAATTGTAATTAGATCAATATATTAGGCAAATAAAATGTGTTGAACTATTATTATATTGAAATATTATAAGAATAAAAATCCACATAGGAAAATGTCTTATACTGAGTCCATTTGGTGATATAATTCAATTAGTAGATAAATATATTATTTTGACTTTAGCTCTGAGATGTTCAACAAATCTGTCTCAAGCATTAATTACCCAATTGTATAATTTCATCAATATATTTAAAATAATTTTCAAAATTTAATACTGACAATAATAATTAACCTGTCCTCTCTTTTACAATTTGATTGTCAAAGATATCCATTAAAAATCGAAATATTCTAGACATTATTTTCTTTTTTGTTTGCCTTGTAGCCCCTATTATTATTAAATATTTACGTAAATATTTTCATTTATATAACATAGGACATCCTTTTCACTCATACTTAAATGTAATGAAATTGACATTTGCTCTATACGTTTATAATGTATTTGATGTATTGCTGTTATTATTTAATTACTAATTACTATCAAGTATTTGCTCTATAAATTTCAGACTTATCGATATCTTCTCTGTAACTGGACAGGAATTCGTGACATTGAAAGTGGCTTAAAGAATTTAACAATTCGCCTCGGATCTGGCGAAGGACTCAGTGATGTGCTTCCGCCTACTCTTGTTGACCCCTTTAGCAATGACCATATTATCTATGGTAAAGTTAAAAAATTGATATTTCGAAAACACAATTAATTAAAATTGTGTTTTAGTATTTAAACAAGTTTTTTATCATTAAATTGTTATCGTGTTTGGTTTGGTTTAATATAATATTATCCAGTTTAAATGTTTGATTTGCAGTTTTTTATTAAAACATTAAAAAGTTATAAAACTAGCAGCCAAAACAAACTTATATATATATATATATTAAGGCATAACCTTCATAATCATAAACAATAAAACTATAAAGACCATCAATATTGTTGCATTCACTCAATATATACTCAAATTTCAGCGAACCAGTTTCGACGCGATATTGAGCCCAACGTACCCTATTATGTCACCATCCGGGCCACCAATTGGGTGAATCAGTTCACGGAGAGCTTTAGTGCCCCGATCGTCATTGACGACACTCCTCCTGTCCCGGGGGAGATAATGCTTTTATCGGGCGCCAACCAGGCCCAAATTGAGGACTGCCTTCTAAGAGGCAGTAGCTGCACGGAAATGAAGTCTGCCTGCCATGGATCGCTTGAGTCAGCACCAGTCTACTGGCAACCATTCAAGGACAAGGAGTCGTTCATTACTAGGTTTGGAGATTAGACGTCTCGCTATTTGGTTGTATAATTTGACGATATTTGTTTATATTAAAATTTCATATATTCTAGTTAAGTAATGCATGCATAAATGGGTAATCTATAATGATGATGTAAACATAAAAATAAACATGAAAACAAAGTATATTAAATATACGTGATATTTATGATATTATAGTAAATGAACACATTCTATTCGAATCCTTAACACCATCACAAAAAAAATAAAAAAGAAGAACCAGCAAATTAAAAAGCAATTATCAAAGCGACTGTCTATAATAATGATTTCAAAATCATATAAACATTACTATATTTATTTTTAATAAATTTATATTTTTTGTACTCGATTCAGTGGTGAAAGCAGTAAGAAAACTTCTAGAAGTTGTCGTCTATAGTGAAGTAGAGATATAATCTAGTTCCACGAAGTGTACAAGTTATCGGAAGGAAGAACTTTAAATTTCGATAGAAGAGCATTATGCTGTGGTCTGACCCAGTTGATAACCAAAAATATTAGAATCGAAACGGGTTGATATATTCTAAGCACAATTT
The DNA here is from genome assembly GCA_034780555.1 of Coelogynopora nodosa. Classification (NCBI taxonomy): domain Eukaryota; kingdom Metazoa; phylum Platyhelminthes; order Proseriata; family Coelogynoporidae; genus Coelogynopora; species Coelogynopora nodosa. The sequence continues at coordinate 48,399 of JAUZND010004009.1, forward strand.
TACGTCGGTATTTTTAGGTATTACGTTTAGTTGTGTTACAAATTTTAAAATTATCATAATATATTTAAGGATAACTATTATTTGAAGATCCTGCGTGTTCTTTAAGTTAAAATTCGTTCACCGTGTCTATTAATTTGTAAATAAAATAACTATAACTATAAATAAATAATATTAATTTTATTTAATAGCATTGCATTACATTTACATATTAAAAGGGTTGTTGTTTGTTATATACAATGTTATATCCATTAAATTTAGCGTAAATGTTAAGTAACTACCTCGTTGCAAAAAAATGTGACTGGTCTAAAATTGAATTGAATCGAATTTTTTAAATATTTTGTTCAACTGTTCTCTGTAGATATGAAGTTGCTCTTGGTACGGGTCCAGGAGGAGAACAGATCCAGAAATTTCTGCCCTTGAATAATGAGACCAACTATCACTTGTTCACAAACCTTATGCTCAAAGATAAAGTGCAGGTAGGCGTAAATACGGCGTCATACGTCATATAATTGTTTTCATTGCTTAAACAGTTCCATAAAATTATATTACGGCACAATGAGGACCATTACAGTGCGTGTAAACATGTTATTCCACAAATAAGTTTGTTTAAATTTATATTATTTATAGATATATCAAGTTTTAATATTTTACTATTTGTATATTTATGTTATTTTCTGTTATTTCCAATAATTAAAATGATCAAAAAATAACAGCACATCTAAGAAGCATACATTTTATGCATGTCAAATCTATTTCGATTCAAGTTAATCAAAAAAATGAAAACATAGACGAACTTTTCTTGTTCACATTTTTTTAAATTAAACTAATGCATAAAAATAATTTACATTGTTCAAATAAAAACCTTCGAGAAAAGATTTTTCTCATTGTTCTCTACATAATTGTAAAATAAATGCATAATTACGTGTCTACTACTTTGTTCAAAATATAGAAATAAATTAAATATATATATATTGTATATTATTATAAATTATTTATATACTATATATAAATATGTATATATTTAAATTAAATATAAATTTGCACATAATATGTGTTGTACTTTCAATATATGATGTTCAATCGTAAAGTTGTATATATGTGCATTTAAAATATCTTCATCTCTGATATATTCATGATGTACATTAATTTATATCATGTTTCTTTTTGTGATCAGATATATGTGACAGTGCGTGGATACAATGGAGCCGGTTTATCCACCACTGCTTTCAGCAAAAGAGTACCAATCAGTTTCCTAGCAGCAGGAGAAAGTCCTAATCATGTCTTCAAAGTTAATGATGGCAATAATACCAACGGCGACCAGTATGCATAATCAATTTTTAAATATATACATATTTCACTGACGTGCATTGTTTTAAACAATGTCTATTGTTCCTCTAACCTATTGGGACATGTTTAGAGTGCTGTTTTACAACTAACATATTTGTTTCTACATTGTATAGTGACTCATGATTTACATTTAAGTTTTATTAATTATATAATAATGTAATTATCAGCTATAGATTCATATTTGTAACAAATCGATATTTTTTGCATTTAGGGATTACACCATCGATCCCCATAGCTTATCGGCTTGGTGGGACTTCTCGGGAGAGCCTTGTCCAATGGTCAACTATGAATGGAGTCTTTACAGAATTGACGGAGAAATAATTCTCAACTTTACCAGTGTTGGGAGTAGGTTATATAATATTTTTATTGATTTTAATACATCAATTTGATATTTATTACTACAGATACGAATAAAAATTGGAGAACAAATAAAATATGAAAACACGAATTAAAATAAGGAAATTGTAAAAATATAATTATTAAAAACTGCACATTATTAAAAAAGTCCGGGTTACTTCAGAAATAAAAGTACGCCCTAGAAAAACTAAACATTTTTAAGAAAAATTTGAAAAATAACACCTCTCTTGAAATTAAATAACACTTTTTATATATAATTAAGTCTACATAAATATATACGGCTCACAATAACAATTGTGAACTCTTCATATTATCCTAAATAAAAGCTATGTAATCATCAAACACATTTTTGATTATAATATTAAGCTTATTTTTCCAAAAAATAACAGAAGACACAACCGCGAGTTTTGATGGCCTCAATATGCAGGACGGCGAAGTCTACTTTACTCGTATTAGAGCAACCACAGTTCTCGAAAACACTGTTGTGGTTTGTTCCAATGGTATCCAAGTAAAACTAGAGCCCCTAGTACCGGGTTTAGTCTTCGACGGACCCCTGCGTCTGCTCAGCTTAAACTATCAGTCCAGTCCAACACGTCTTACAGCCAACTGGGAAGGTTTTGGCAATGATACCGTTCTGATTGACCCTGATAGTAAGTAGGATTTTATTATATAATAAATCTGTTTAACTTTGTACATTAATTAATTAATAAATGTGGCTTAATTTGCTGGGCAACTTACATATGCTAAATTTAAGGAATCGAGAATTGTAAATGGTTTTAAAACATTTGAATACTATTTTAAACATTCTTTTGTATTGTAGAATAAGGTAGAAATGTTATCATTTTTTTCAATCGGCTATAATTTAGAAAAGAATCCACTAATTAATCTTAATTTTACCTAATTAATCGTACAGAAATTTTAAGCATTAAAAAAGGTGGCTAGTCTATTATCAATTATGCCATCAATCTCCAAAATCATGTTTTACTTTTTTTAACAACAATTTTTTTTCGGCAATTTGCAATAATAAATACTTTTTTTGTTAAAATCGTTTTTTTGTAACATCGTGAAATTTTAGATTTTTGGTTGTTTGTAACTTAGGGTTCAATATTAATGAAACTATATGACAGACGCGAGAGATGATGAAAGAAAATGACATTTTCACCCCCATCTCTCTGTCCGTTTTATCGATAATGTCTGGTTAATTTAAAAATAGTGGCTTATTTAATTTTATTGTATATTTATAATGATAATACGTCAGATTCTATTTCGTCCAAGATAGCATAGTTGGTCAAATTTACACAACATAGCTCCACAACATCGCACATTTATTGTAGGATTTAGAACTATTAATATGAATTGTGAAGCATTTGTCATCACTTTATAATGCAAAATACCATGTTTGCCTTGCTTTATCTGTATACGATTCATTTTTATAAAACATTTTCATAACCTGTTACACTGGACACCGTGCATTTTTAAAACCATCAACCGATACCGACCTGTTTCTGTGCAGCAAAGGGAGTTCAAGTGGATTACTCGGCTCAGGTGGTAGACTACTTCGAGGTCGGATGGGGAACCGACCGTCGTTATCGGAGGAGCAAGGACAACATTTTCCCTTTCACCAATGTCGGCAAAAACAAGAGCTTTACTACGCCCGACCTTAGCAGCCTTGTCGCCCACAACGGGACTTACTATGCCACGGTGCGAGCGCACAGTCGTGGGTTTGCCTCCAGTGAAGTAAGCTCGATCGGCATTCAAGTCGGCGTCAACAGCGTGCTGCAGGGTAAGACTCTGTCATATAGAGAATATTATATTGGATAAACTTGGTCTCTATACGGAAAAACTCTAAACTCCTAGGGACTATCGAAAATGCGTTGGTTAAATTTTGTCTAAATGTTTAATGTGAAAAATTGTGCAAATATAGAAATGATGGTGAAATAATTAATTTACAGGTATGTGTTATGTATAATTCCAATAAATTGTATAACTATTATAACTATAATATGCTAAGCATCATATTTGACACATTCGTAAAAAGAATGCATACAAAATGGTCACTGAGTTTTGCATAATGTTTTATTTTGTCTCATTAGTAGGAAGACTAGAGTACCTGATGAGACCTGAATAGCTCGAAACAGGTAGTGCTCTGCCTCTCTGCTGTTTGTACAGGCTCTGTGCTTAGTGCTTACTTTTTATTATTATGCTATGATATATTAAAGAATAAGAATGTCACTGTAATACCTTATAGATATAGTTGATTAAAAATATTTTATTTAGATTAACTCAGTTTTAATTAAATTTTAAGACTGCTTTTTAACTTTTTAATGTACCAGTTATTTATTATTAAATGGAGATAAGTTATCAGGCTTGCACTCGTGATTTCATTAAAGGGGTAATGCTTGTAATACGAGGGTCTCAGTCATGCGTATACGGGCCTTTCAGGTTTGCAGAGGACTTTATTTAAAATTTATGTAATTAGTATATAGAGACCCTTCAGACTGAAATGAAGTTACTTATATCTTTCTTAGTTGCGGTACTTTTAATAATAATTTATGTTTTAACGAAGAACTCCCTTATTAAAATATAACCAATAACGGTAAGCCAATATATAACACGGAAACATACTTTTATTTTAAAATATTAGGTTGGTGTCCACCGCCAAAGCGAACACCCCCACCCCCCTTTCTCTTAAGTGGGTGGGGGCATTTTCACGGTATAAAATCATTTCACTAAAAACTAATGTATATGTAATCAATAAATATTTTATTACAAATATTAAATATTTAACTATGGGATATTTTTTAAATATTAAACGCACATATATACTATGCATTCTACGGAAAAAATATGTAAATTATTTATAATTATTCTAATTTTAGCAACAAAATTGGATGTACCAGAATTTACACAATTAGAAGGTGACGCTCAATTGGTTTCATGGGACAAGTTTATTACCAACAAATCGCAGGAACTGCTTCGATATTATATCGCAATTTCAACTCCTGAAGATTTCTGGGATGAAGAATGTTTCGAAGTGATTACTTTAGTTATTTATTTATTTTTTCTAAACTGGATTTTATCATTTTGTGGTTGATTTAAGTAGTTTGAGATACTAGATAACTAAATAAATGTAAATCATATTAGTAACTGTACACATATCTAAATCATTAAATTTTCGTTTTTGACATTTCAGACAATACGATTAACTACATACAAAGATGATCTCAGGCACAATTTCAGCGTTCTGAGTCCAGTGGATTTACAAAAAAATACAATATACCAAATGAACAAAATTGATCTCAACCTGAAGCATTCTGAGACATACATTGTTATAGTTTTAGGTTAGTTGCACGCTTAATGAAGCTTTATTTGGCATTTTACAATCGAATTATTTATTTACGGTTATTTTTCTTTTGCTTTTTTGTGGTATTGTTGACGATTGCAATGCATATCTAACTTTATTTTACTATGAGAACGGGTTGGCTGAGTGGTGATAGCGGCCAAACTGCCTATGTGAAAATAATAGGGTTGAATTCCTTTTCGAATCCTCTTCTCGTCTACTCCGACTGGCAACTTTATTAGTGGAGTGTTTAAAACAGCCTTTAAGAGGTTCCTTCAGTTACTATGGAATCGGGAAACTTTAAGGTTAAAGAGTATTACCCTCACATTTTACTACAAATATTCACTTTATAGTGTGGTCGATTATACTCTACTAGACTAACCAATACTATACCAAATTCCACACTGCGTGGTATACCAAATATACCGGTATATGTCGTTTGTTAGAAATTACCAATAATAATATTATTCTGTAATTTTAAGTTTATAATGTTTGGTGTTTTGTCTCAAAATGTAGAATATAAATATTTTCTTCAATTCAATTATTATAGCACTATGGCATATTGAAATATATTTTGTAATCGTTGATTGTTTAAAATGTTATTTTATTAACCACATGAGATCAATTGACAAGTAGAAAATCAGTAGAATTTAAATTTTGCTATTAAATAATTGTTCAGCTTACTGAAATATAATTTGTTTTTAAAAATCAATCTTAATAAAAAAAATACAATATAAAAAATTTGCTATTTTACTTAAAATTTTTCATTGGATTTCATACGAATTACAGCAAATTTGTTTTTGTTATTATCAAGGGATCATTTTTTAATTTAAAAACTATTTTAAATGAAATCAATTATTAATGGTTCAATTTAAGTGAATTTATGCATATATTTGTGTTAGGAATTGATGATGCTGGGAGCTGTAGTTTCCAGCAGTCGTCCTTCACTGTGGACCTCACAAAACCTACGATCGGTATACTACAAAGTGGACCATTTTCTAATATTGTAGGTTAATTTTAAATTGTATTTTATTTTACTATCTATATATAATTAATTTATTACTTTAAAATATAACTTATGTCAATAAATATTTTGTATTTATATGTACAATACGGTTTAATTAAAATAAAAAATACTAATAAAAAAATACTAAACATTTCTACAACATACCAGTAACTCTAAATAATTCTGAATTGTGATGTCAACCTTCACTGAAAAATCAATGCACTGCTTTTCTTTATATTATCATAATATATACTCTAATATATATATATAGTACTTTTATCCTATACATATAAAGGTAACGTTAGATTTGGGTATAACATTCAAAATAGATAATGATAAATGAGTGCTTTGAAAATATATCTCACTAAGAAGCGTAAATAATAATGATTAAATACTGCTCGTTTATACTATATTTCTGTGCAGGGCATGAGTTTTACTTTTTCAAAGCACACACTGGATGTGAGCTGGAGCAACTTTACTGATCCAGAATCAGGTGTAGTCAGTAACTCGCTTGAACTTTACGAGACACAAGACTGTAAAAAAGATAACCAAAACGATTGGATAGCTTCCTACGATGACAGAAATGAACTTGTCACTGTCAAACTGAATGCCAGTCTATTCTCGAGTTACACCTTCCGAAATCTTGTGTTGAAGGTAATCTATGTGCTTCTAGTTAACTATTTGTTTGGATAAATAGTTAGTGTTTAATAAAGCTATTTGTTTATTTATGAAATAATAAATAAACAATTCTCACAAATATTAAACACATTAATAATAAAATTAATAAAATGTATGCATAAATTAAATTTATAACAGTTTAAATATTATTTTAATATAAATATTTATAATAGATAATTTGATAAAATATTATGATTGTATACAATTCAAGCTACGCCTCATAAACAACATTAAACTTAAATCAATTCAATTCAATAATGTTTCGCTAAATACTTTGACTTTGTGTTATTAATCCATACCCATTATTTTTAACAGTGCAGTAGTATATAGAAGATAATACCATTTGCATAATCACATATGAAAACCAAGGGTTGTAGTAAAATGTAGAATATTATAGAATCTCAATTCAAACGATAGAATAAAATAATAATAAAAAATGTAATGCATTATTTTGATTAATACAGATGCAATAAATATAAACAAAAATTTATAAAACATAATGTACACACAAATAATGAATGATTATATATATATATATATTTATATAAATAAACTTTACATTTAAAAAATATTATTCTATATATTGTGACTATAAGTCTTTATCAACATATCAATGCAATAATATGCAAATACCTTATGGTGGCCGAGAGAAGTCAAAATTAAATACCCTGTGTTTCATGTAAAACACACTGTTTATTGCCTTAAAATCCAGAGTATTGTCTAAATACACACGGTTTTATCCAAATACACATGTGTTTCTCGAAAGACTGTGTGTTTTATCTAAATACACATGCGTTTGTCGAAAGACTCAGTGTTTTATTTAAATACGCATGTGTTTTTATTTTTTATATATATTTAAAAGAATCTGTGTTTTATCTAAATACACAGAGTTTTATCAAAATGACTCAGTCCATTATCTAAATACGCATATGTTTCTCGAAAAACTTTGTGTTTTATAATTTTATCAAAAGACTGTGTGTTATCAAAAGACTGTGAGTTATCAAAAGAGTGTGTTTTATCAAAATACTGTGTGTTATTAAAAGACTGTGAGTTATCGAAAGACTGTGTATTTTATCAAAAGACTCTGAGTTATGAAAAGACTCTGTGTTTTGTCAAAAGACTGTGTTTTGTCAAAAGACTCTGTGTTTTGTCAAAAGACATTGTATTTATCAAAAGAACGAGTATTTTATCTAAACACGAATGTGTTTGTCCGAAGACTCAGTGTTTTATCTAAATACAAAACATTTTATTAAAAGTAAAATTTATTATAAAAGTTGCAGAAATTATTAAATTGTAGTTATTTTGACGGCTGATGGAAGTATAACAACTACTTTAAATAATTTAAATGTTAATAATTGTCGGCATCGGCATCGGATTATTTGAAATCGTCATCGGGTTTTATATCAGGTACTTGGCATAAGTCTCAGTTTTTATAGAATCGGCATCGGGTTTTTCTCAGGCACTTTGCATTGGCATAATTTTTTGTGGAATCTGGATCGGTTTTTAACTATAACCGATGAGGGTCATATTAATATTGCCATAATTTTATTCTCAAAATAATAAAATTTTATATTTTTAAGATAGTGCTATATTCAATAGAATAAACATGCATCTTTAGTAAAATATTATTAAAAATAATAGTACAATGTTTATTTTATTTATAAGTTTAAATTAACAATAAATTTCCATAATAAAAAATAAATAAGTTCGCTAGTTAAAACTTAAATTATAGGCTATATATATTTTGAATAACTTCCTTGTACACTATAAAATTTAAAAAGGCATTATCAATTTATGGACTCATATTTCAACTATGTGAAAATATTTATAATTAAACAAAATGATTATATATATCGATTGTTGGAAAAATTTTAATTTATTAATCTTAAAAATCAATATGCAATATAGATAAGTAGGTCGATAACTATAGATAGATATTATACATAAAATTGCATAATGTTTTTTCTATACAAATTTAGAACATAGAGTTAGATTTAGATCCCGATTAATTGTTGGCATATCATCATGGATGTGGATAGCTTCTTTAATGTGTCTGTCGGGGTGATCAAAAAATATTTAAAATATTTTCACATATTTAAAATATGAGTCCATAAATGTATAATGCTTTTATTAATTTTATGGTGTTCAAGGAAGTTATCCGACATATATATATAATTGAAATTTTAACTATCGGACATATTTATTTTTTATTATATTAATTATGAAACTTCATAATGCCCACAATAACATACTTAATAATTTTCTACTTTCCATTAAGAACGATAAAATGAAATATATTTCAAATTTGTCAAAAGTTACGCATAACCAAGCAATAGTAAATATTAAATTATCAAAACAATACTAATCAACAAATTTAGATAAAACACTGAGTCTTTTCAGAAAAACATGCGTATTTAAATAAAATACTGAGTATTTCGACAAACACATGCATATTTAGATAAAACGCTGAGTCTTTCAACAAACACATGCGTATTTAGAAAAAATACTGCGTTTTTTTTATAAAACTCTGAGTATTTAGATAAAACACAGAGTATTTAGATAAAACACAGAGTATTTCGATAAAACACAGAGTATTTCGATAAAACACAGAGTATTTCGATAAAACACAGAGTATTTCGACAAACAGAGTATTTAGATAAGACACACAATCTTTCGACAAACACATGTGTATTTAAATAAAACCGTATGTGTTTTGATAAAACTCCGGGTTTTAAGGCAATAACGATGTATTTTACAAGAAACACAGATTATTTAATTTTGACCTCTCTCAGCCACCATAATAATGAACCAGGAAATATTAAATGGATTTTACTTTATGCTTTATAGCAATAGATTTCATTACAACCACCACCGGTTATATATAATGATTTTTTTATTCTTCATAGCCGAATGTACCTTACTATGTAATCATGAAGGTAGCTAACGGTGCAGGCCTCATATCTGAAGTGAAAAGTGTTCCTATTCTTCTGGACCTATCCAAACCATCGGCAGGCAGCGTTCGTGACGGAGACGACTTTGGACTTGACTCTGACTTCAGTGGATATCTTAATAATTTGACAGGTGAACACCACGTCATCAATATTCTAAAACAAATTGGATGTCATTTTAAAGTTTAAAATTTATTATACTTATATATAATTTTAAAGTTATTATTAATTAAATTTAAAAAATTATAATCAATGTGAAACATGTGTTTGTTTATATAATATCTAAACATGAAAGGTTATTTAATTTTCATAATTCACGTTAGGCAGTTATTCAACTGAATAAGTTATTTGAAACTTTTAAAATACAATAAATAAATAAATATAATTTGACTTGATTTGAAAATTTATTATCCATATATGATTTCAATTCTTTTTGCAGAAACTTTACTTTAAATATACAAATTCAGTATGTTTTCATATTAATTGTAAATAGTACAGGGCGGTCTCACTCCTCCATCTGATCACGTTTGTTTCAGACCTTATAACCATTAATCAAATTTTTTAACATATTCTTCATCTTTAAAAATATTCATTATTTTCAAGCGTTTATATTCGTAAAAGATCAGTTTTAAAAGTGTTGCATTTAACATCTATATTAATATTATTGTATATTCACCCAGTGAGGACATAACGTAATACAAAAATAAGATGCAAATAATCAAGTTAGATAACATGGAATAATATCGACCATATTTCAGCATAAATTATTTAAGATGATCCCAATTTATTTTCAAAATTAAAACCAACTGTCGTGTCAGTCAATTTTTTTGTTTTAATTTCAGTGAGTTTTCTGCATTTATCGACTGCTCAAATGTCCAACTGTCCAATGGTTCATGTACCTTACGACCAATGGACTTTCTTGCATACTCTTTCTCTCTGGAACATGGATAAAAACTGGCCAATTCAATATGATAGACAGATGGTAAACAAAATCAAATATGATTAAATGTTTGTAATGTTTTTCAGGAATGTATAAAAATGTGCATAAATGAGTATTTTGGTTGGTTTACGTTTAGAGTGGTTGTTGTTGATAGGATTAGAGGTTTCAACTAAGTTATGTTACTTTTTTATTCCTATTTTTTGTAAAAAAGTTCCTAAAATTTATTATGTATATATAAATGCGACCAAAATGTCTGATGCGCTCCATATATATTAGTCTATTGGGCACCAAAAGTATCAAATAGGCCCCGTTTTTTGTGGGGCCCAATCGAATGGTATTCGGAATTTTGGGTTGCATTCAATATTATTTTGGGCCAATTCGATTTGTAAAAGTATTTATATATATACAATATATTATTATATAGTTAATTTTTAGAGTTGATTTTTTCTTTCTGATTTCATTACAAAGTTTCATTAAGAATCAATTCATAGTTCTCCGATAACAGAAAAGGTGTTAATTTAAGAGATTTAAGAGATTTAAGAGGAATATCGATTTCCAATAATATATTACTTTTTATGCATTTAACTATAGTTTTATTAAATCTTCTGAACACTTTCAAATAATATATTAGTATAATACGTACCGCGAATAGCGGGATTATAAAATTCGAGAGTTGCAATTTAGTCCCGAGGGCGCAGCCCGAGG
>JAUZND010004010.1:0-26078 GCA_034780555.1 Coelogynopora nodosa
GGCCAATTTTTTAGTATTTTATTAACTATTATTATCTATAGTAAAATAACGATGTAGAAATTAAAATAACTAAAATTAATAAAATTCTACCTACTTTGATTTTTTTACATTGTGTACAAAAAAAGTTAACGTTATTGTGAGACAAGCCCATATATAAAAAATGTCATTATGAATATTATAATGAATGTAATAATTATAATTATATAATATTTTTATAAGTTATAAATACAACTAATTAAATTATTAAAACAAATATTTATTAAATAAAAACAATCAAATGTGTTACTGAGTCTCTCTTCACGGGATCTTCAGAATTTATATCGGGATAATGAGTTCTAATTGGTTCAATTGAATAGACCGATGGGATTGCATTTTCGTCCAATTTGAACCATCTACGTAAAATGAAAGTCAATAAGCAATATTGATCATTTTCAATGATAATCTATTATCAATCTCCAACTAATATATTTTTCTAATAATTTTACGGTTATCACTTAAATTCGGAGGAAAACTAAAGAAATAAATAACTAGTTTTAAGGTCGGCATTATAACAAGTAACAAAGATAAACAAATAATTTCAATTTAAAGATATCTATTTTTTTAATTAATTTGATTATTTTAAAATCTATTTTGTTTTTTTTAAATACGTTTGCATTGATGACCTTTTGGAAAAATAGGTTACATTTACTTTGGATTTGTCCTCCAGGTGTTCCTCCGGATTAAAGTTATAACCTTATTTCACATGTAAACGTTTATTACTTTCAGTAATTCAGTACTTATTTATTGAATTGAAATACACTAAATTAATGAACAATACACAGTTTACGAAACATAAATTGATGTAGAACAGTGTCTCACTCTACGGACATTTATTATCAGTTTTAAAGAAGTAATTTAATATAAAAACAAAACATTTGAAAATCTTGAGGATTTGGCAACCAGAAGGTGGAACACCAATATTGGTCATATTTTATATTACAAATAATACTCACTGTTCAATAAATTCACGATCATTGATGTTTTCTATGTTCTTCATCAAAAACACAAATTCATCACAATTAATGTGACTAGGAAGTGGGCGATAACCGTATTTTTGAGCCAAAAATATCTGGAAATGTGTTTATTAAAATTCAACACTAACGTTATATATGTACGGGGTGAGTCAGAAAATTGCGTAATTTTGAACAAAAATTATTGTTAACAAAAGTTGAAAATGATGCAATTTTCTGAATCATCCGTATATTAAATTGAAAACGTATAATAAGTAAATTATATATTTATTCAGTTTTTAGTTCAAATATTCAAGATATATCATATAAAAGCTCTGTGAAACATTTTCTTCGTGTAACAAGTGGATTGTAAATATGCAAAGCTTATACAACGACAGAATTGTATTTGTTTTACATAAAATTTAAAAACAGTATTTCTTCGTTTATGGCGCAATTATGGGTTGTAACTTAAATCCGGAGGACAAATCTGAAGGAAATTTATCTTAATTTTCAAGTTCGTCAATGAAAAAGTATCTAAATTAAACAAAATACATTTTTAAATAATTCAATTAATTAATAAGAACAAATGTAGGAGATTTTAGAATCTCAATAAAAACGGTCAAAATACGTATACATTTTAATTAATTCTGAAATATACAAATAAAATAATTACAACTAATTTTAAGTAATTATTACATTCTTTAAATTAAAATTGTTTGTTTAACTTTGTTACTTGTTTTAATGCCGACCCTGAAAACTAGTTATTTATTCTTCCGGTTTTTCCTCCGGATTTTTCCTCCGCATATAAGTGACAACCGCATTTATGGTGTAAACTACGCATATATATATATATATATATATATAATTTATATATGCATATAAACTACGTATATATCACTATATCAAAATAAAAGGAATAAATGAATACTTCGAAAATGATATAGGCCATACGTAGATAATATAAAAATATTATTTGTTCAAAATCTTATTTTGTAAGATTTATATATATATTTTCACTGTAGATTGTGTTTAATAATATATGTTCTAAATATATAATAAGAAACATACTAAATTACAAAAGTAACTTAAAAACTGTACTGTTAAAATATCATATCATATCATAGCTTATCATATCATATCATATCATATATAAATTATATTCAATGTACTTTGCATAATTAAAAAACACATAATTAAAACACAAAAATACAATACAGTAAGTGATATTTTGCATAAGTCAAAGCCCTATAAAAAATTAAAAATATATTGACAGTGTAGTCAATATAAATAATGCAAAAAAATATATTTTTGTAATTATTCATTGCGTTGCATTAAAAACAAAATTAGTTTTAAAAAAACCATCGTAATTAAATTATATGTACGTGGGGGATTGTTATATTTTGGTTAAATCACACTATTATATATCAAGAAAACTATATCAATATATTATTGCATATACGTGGCCTACCCCGTACGGGAGTATTTAAAGATTATATCAAAATTGAAAGACGCTATTTTAGTTTATGACAAGAGTACGGGTTTGTAGGTACTAGTTAGTTGACTCGATCGCGGATTTAAGACAGAGAAGATATAGTTAAGCTCACACAATTTAATGACATTCTATTATATTAGTATAATAGTATAATATAGGTAGGATACTACCCCGTATCTATACGGTTACACTTCGCTATTTCATAGTATACAGTATATAACCAACCATTTGATATAATCAATATGGCAGCGCAAATCAGTTTACTATTGCAAAGAGTATTTTACAATATATACCTAGTTTGTATACTTTTACAATCACAATGAATATGTATCCAATTGAATTTAGTTAAACATTATTTTCGTGCAAATTGAACAGTGCGATATTGACTTGTTATTCGTTATATTAAATAATCTATAAATATTTCGAACTCAATCGATTGAACAAAATTAATCAATCAATCAATCAGTTTATATATTATATTTCCCAATTCGTACACATTTTATTAAAAAATGTGGTTGTGGTTAAGTCATTATTTTGTCTTTTTTTTATTCTGAAAAACATGTTTTTTCTATTTTTTGCAATAACTTCGTGAATTTTAATATCACTGTTGATTGTCATATAATGTGGTACCCATATAAGCTCATAAGACTAACCCAAGACGTTAACTCAAGAAAAAACAACATTAGCTCTTTTTGATAACGCAAATTAATACGATAAAGTATGGAGAAAACGGAATCAGCAAAAACGTAGTTAGATGGATACAAAGATGGATTTTAAATAGACAAGCCTCGGCTTCTGTAAATAATACCAACAGCGATATGAAGAAATTTATCAGTCTTATATAGTTGTAGGACGTTGTAGAAGAAATTCCTAACGGAGTGGAGGTAAGCATGTTTGCAGACGACCTGGCAGTATGGACAAATGTAAAAAACTAGAAAACAACACTCAAATTATCCAAAAAGCAGTAAAAATAGCTAAATGAACGAAGAATATTTTATTGATCTAAGAATGTGGAAATGCGAGATCGCAAAATTCACCACTAAATTCAAATATTCAATTTACGTCCCGAAAGTTATAGGATAAACAACCAGTATATTGCAAATTCAATTCACACACGACATTCCTGGGGATTACATACGATAGAAGACTTCCATTCGGAGAACATACAAAGAAGATAACTGAGAAATCTAAAAGAAATTTAAATGTATACTTAGAGCTTTGGAAGGAACAAACTGAGGATTTGTGAACTAAACTTAAGAAGAACAACATATGGATCCCTAATTTGAACGGCAATGGAAAACGGATCTCCTGTATTGATTTCATGGATCTGAATAGCTGCGAGACAAATTCACCTAAGGAAGCCAAACTTGAAGAAGCCGGGTTAGAGGATATGAAAGGAAAAATCAAAAAACAGTAGCTTCAATATCATACTAAAGGAGTATAAGACTATAAGATAAAATCAATAACAGAAAAGAAAACAATAGAAAGACAAAAAAATCAGACGGCATGGAGAAAATATGCGGAGAAGACTTGGAAGATATTATGCGAGAAAAAGAACATACAATAAATTGAAATTCCCTAATATGTTAGCATCAAATATGAAATAGAGGGAAAGAAAATCGACGACAATAAAAGTAACTTATAGTAACAACAAACTAATGGACAATAAAGAATATGATTGGATACTATACATTGATATAAACTGATAGATCAGCAAAAGAAGGAAGAGAGAAAGGAAGAGCGGCTTTAGTTATTGTTGACCTCTCAGAAATAACATTTAAATAGAAAACATTGAAATAGAATAATTGAAACATTGAATTTTAATTGAAAATTGAAACATTGAAATAGAATAAGAAGACCAGCTGCAAGCACATGCTGCTCATCACATCCATATCCAACAGAAATGGTAGCAATCCATGCAGGATTAATAAAATAATTACCAAACAGAAAAGACAACTGAAAGAAGGCGAGAATAATTCACTGATCAGCAAATCAAGTATTTAAGGTAAAAAGAACATTCAATTACAAAACAAAGAACAAATGTCTTGCTGTAAAATGCCAACATTTAGAACACATCAACAAATACAGTAAAACAAGAGAAATCACTTTTACATGTATACCTAATCCACAGTTAGACAATTAGATAACGAATATGCCAACAAATAAACTAATGAAACAAGTGACTTATAGCCATACTGTGTCCTTTTGGTCTAAGATAGAGCAAAATGACACAAGATGGCTATTCGACGTGGCTAATGCGCTCAAATAAAAAGTATGCACAAAAAGATATACTTTGTAATTAAATACTTAATATTTATGACTTAGTAAATGAAACACTTAATAATTATGACTTAGTAAATGAAACACCTACTACAAACGTTGGTCCAGTAGAGAGGCGCCGACATTTTTCAACTTCTCGAACACAAAGTTCTGTTGTTGTCTGGTCATCAGCAGCCGAATCTCGTATTCCCCATCTGAGGTCTACAACCTTATTAAAAGAACATGATATGAATATGTGTTAGTGATAAATTTTCAAACTGTGAAATCACTGCATACAACCCTATATAGATAATAATAATTCTACGTATGTTTAAATTATATCACAAGTAAATATTGTTACACCATCTGTTCTACTAGGACAAAACAAATTACTAATACATGTTTACTTAGTATATATAGAGAAATAAAAATACAAATTCAATAAGCGAATTTTTAAAACAAACGATTATATCAAACAATTTACTTCAGACAATACGAATATTGAAACATGTCAAATTGCAGACTTTCGCGATAAATATTTACAAAACACTATTTGTTTATCTTCGTATTTTTCGACATCATATACAATTTTATTAAATGTAATGTTTAGTTATATTATATAATTGCATTTTACATCTAATAATGATACACTTATCAACCTTATACTTGTTGAGGATGTAAATGAAAATATTTAAAAATCAGCGAAAATTTTATTCAATTCATAAAAATTGCACGATGGATTATTATAAATGTACAACAGCAACTCAAATTCACAAGCTCTTAATACTATAAATGAATTAAGAAAATATTATGTGTGGCTTACGCTAAAGAGCATTAAAAGAACCAAAGTAATAATAACAAACTGTTAAATAAAAAATAAAAATAAACTTATTCATTTTTTTAAGTACAATTAAACTTCTAATACATTACTAAATACATAAAAGAAAGCCATTATGTCTGAATGTCTCTTATAAGTTGAAGAGTTCAGATTTCAAAATCAACATACACAAATTAAGTGAGCTACTCGTCTTAAGTAATCTATGCTGACAAATCGATTTGATTGCTGGTTGCCATATTTAAAAAACATTTAATGTTCTAATATTGATTGATATAAAAACACAATAAAGTATTAATTGGGGAATGAGAAAATGCTTCAATATTGAGATTACATGCATTAAAGTATCGATTATGTACTCCTATAGTCGGCTGTATCCATTATGTACTATTAGAGTCGGCTGTATCGATTATGTACTATTAGAGTCGGCTGTATCGATTATGTACTATTAGAGTCGGCCGTATCCATTATGTTCTATTAGAGTCGGCTGTATCGATTATGTACTATTAGAGTCGTATGTATCGATTGTGTACTATTAGAGTCGTCTGTATCGATTATGTATTATTATAATCGGCTGTATCGATTATCTACTATTAGAGTCGGCTGTATCGATTATGCACTATTAAAGTCAGCTGAATCCATTATGTACTACTAGAGTCGGCTGTATCGATTATGTACTACTAGAGTCGGCTGTATCGATTATGTACTATTAGAGTCGGCTGTATCCATTATGTACTACTAGAGTCGGCTGTATCGATTATGTACTACTAGAGTCGGCTGTATCCATTATGTACTATTAGAATCGGCTGTATCGATTATGTACTATTAGAGTCGGCTGTATCCATTATGTACTACTAGAGTCGGCTGTATCGATTATATACTATTAGAGTCGGCTGTTTCCATTATGTACTACTAGAGTCGGCTGTATCGATTATATACTATTAGAGTCGGCTGTATCGATTATGTACTATTAAAGTCAGCTCAATCGATTATGTACTATTAGAATCGGCTGTATCGATTATCTACCATTAGAGTCGGCTGTATCGATTATGTATTATTAGAATCGGCTGTAAAAGTCTGTATTGTTAGTTATGTAATAAATACATATATTACAATTAACTAAAAAAATAAATATTAAATTATTAGTCTGTAAAAAAATACCGACAAGCTGCTTTTGTCGGGAAAGGATGTCAGTAATGTTTTACGCATCATCATGTTTTATTTATCAGTAATGTTTTATGTATAATAGCTTATGTCTCCTAGAGCCAAAATCTGAATTTTAGATTTAGTCTGAAGTGGCCACCAAAACGTGCTTATAACATGAAAATAATTCATTTTTAGTATATAAATGTATTACAAATATATTATAGAAATATGTAGCAAAAGTACTGCAATATTATGATGTTGATGTGAAAAAACTTTTATTGAAGACGTCATAGTATTTATCTAGCTTTAAATAATTCCAAAATCGATAAACTAAACTATACTTTCTAAATAGAACAATATTGACATACATATTAAAATTAAATGCAAATATTAACACAACAATAGCTATAGAAATGTAACATTTGGAGTTGTTTAGTTATTATAGTCAACTGGATGAAATTTAATAAATCTGCAAATATTCGATCATGTGATAGTAAGTGAACGTACTTGAAATTCATAACCATATTCATTGCAAAAATATTTTAATTTCGGATACACGTCTGTCATCAGCATATTCCTTTCAACTTTTGTATCTGAAAAGTTATATAAACAATATAACATTTATAAAATATGCATTTATTTTTACATGTTTTATCTATACCATTATAATAATTAATTAATACTAATACATTAATTAAATTTCTTTATATTTATTATAATATGTTGTCAATACAATAGCGCTGTTGTTTGATTGTAATGTTTTTATTAAGGCTTCTAAACACAAGCAAGCAGTAATTTTTTAAATTTTGTTTCGGCAATTTAATTAATCCGAATTAAACAGACACTTTACATATATATTATTAAAAACATGTTTACATTGACTTCACAATCAAAGTGTAATCACTACTGAATAATAACCTAGACGTGCCCAAATGCCCTTTTTAAATTAAGATTACATTTGAGTTTCATTAAAGTTGAAAAATTCATTACAATATATGTGTAAAAAAAATCAATTTGTTGCAAATATTTTCGGATGTAGTTTATTAACTGATTGTAAGTCAAACTTGTGATATATATATATATATATTAGTTTAATATAATGACTTTTTCATGACAGTTGAAATCTAATTCACAAAGAAGTTAGGAATTATTGGATAAAAGAAACACAGCCAGATACAATAAATAAAACTTATTGTAGTGATGCAAACACAATTAATAATTAAATTAATTAAATTAAGATTAAAAATCGATAAAATCGCCATAAAAAACACAATTTAATAAAGTTTAATAACCGACCAATTTTTCAAACATCTTAAATGTTATTTTGTTGCACTTCGAATTAAGCTAGTTTCGTTAAATACAATTAAAATAGCGATATAAAAAAGTATACATTTTTTATTTAATAATTTCAAATATTTGTCAATTTAGGATCATTTACAATTTTGTACATTTATAATTGTATATCGATTTGTTTACTAATAGAAAGCATAATTGTTGTTCTATCTTACTGCATTATGTTTGGATCTTATAATAATATTATAATCGAAAATATACTTACCAATAAAAGTACTGCACGTGAATATTCTTACAATATTCCCAACTGGAGGGCATTTAATATGTGTAACTCCTCGTAGGATTTTCTTTCTATGCTGTTCTTTGTCTGGTTCTTCCACAATTTGGAATTTTGCTATTGTACTTTAGTTCGGGGAACGTATTTAAGGGGAAAGACAGGCATTATGGAAAAACATAAAATTTTAGCAAAAAGCATTTATAATTGTATATAAAATTGGATAATAATGTACATAAATAATATTATTTTACATTAATTGTAATCTGCAAAGGATGTCGAAATAATACACTACATTTATTTGACGACGTGTATATAATTCAACATATTTTTAAAAAACTGATCGAAATAATGCTTTAACATGGGTTATACATGAAAATATACAACATTATTTTTCTATTTTATGACATATATAGTTGTTTTGTGTTATAGTAAGTTGTATATTAAAAGTAATAGTAACATTTATTTATTTATTTTCAAGCAATTTTTCATATGTGAATCATACCATATTCATAATATAACTGAAATATGGCTTAATCTTTAAAAATATTTTTAATTAAAAATGTTATTAAAAAATATGTTTAATTACTTTAACATAATATAACCTGTCGTATGAGCAAATTCATTTTTCGTCATATTGATAACTATACGACAATTATATAATTAGAATATAAAATTATAATTTGAAAGTTTTAACTAAATTGGTTGAAAACTGTTTCAATTACACTAAAATGAAGAGTAGATTGTTTATACACTTTTGTGTGTCTAACAACGAATTTCTACAATATAGTAAAGCATTCTAAAGATACACATAGGCAAAGATTTTTTTTTTTTCTAAAATAACAACAAAAATCGGAATACGGTTTTCAGAATACATAAAACAAAAACTGCTTGAAAACATTCTATAGAGGTAACTAACTACACTGCCCGTTACTTTCAAATTATATGATGTAAAAGATATAGTTGCCACTCAAAGAGAGATATCAATATTTGTTTAACTGTAATTGTGATAATCATATTAGGATAACGTTTAAATTTAACAAGAAATAATTATTTTTAGTAATAAGAAAAAGCAAAATAATGTAGGGAGATCTGAACGGTTCGGTTTCGCCTCAAAATTCATCAGCATACCAAACCTCACACTAAAAACGGAATGGTATTGGCTAATTGACAAGGAACGCTCAACATTCTATATATTAACAATTTTCATAAAAATATTGTTATGAATTGATCAAAACTTATTTACTCAAAATATCTACATATGGAAAAAGTGAGCTTTTATGATGTTTAGTAATATTTGAATGTATATTGTAGACATACAATACATAGACAAAATTTGGACGCGAGTAACTTAAACATAATTTTATTGTCTTTTAGTATTTGAGAATAAATTATTATCTCACTTAATGAGAACTTATTAAACAATCAGGCAGTTTAAATAACGCGTTACGCGTTTATCTTTAATCTATATATTTATATAAGTTGAATTCGCATGTTACATAGTAAAACCTCTTCAATTTATTAACATAAATTATAATATTTAGTTACATTAAGATATGTAAATAATAAATATAACATTGATCACCATGAGATTTGAAAACCATGACACTGAACAACATTATTGCGGCATATTTCGAACATACAAAGTACATTTTGAGATTAAACATATATAATCAGTTTAAAAGCATTTTATAAGAAACATCAAATGTTCCTTTGCCTACAACTCTCAAAGTATGTGATTCGATCAAGCAGTAGATATATAATTTATATATCCGAAAACAAGTTCTTAATATGAACATACTGTTAAATAATGTGTTATAATAGTTCATAATTCACAGAATTTAGTGTAAATTCGATTGTATCTCGAATTATTAATATAATGAAAAATTTACCTATATGTTACATAAACAGATAAAAGTTTATTAAATACAGTGCATTAATTCATTAAAAATAATACTTGATTATACATGGGCACTATTTCAGGTTTCGCCTCTGTTCACAATTCCAATACTTCAACACCATGATATATCAGTGAAAAATACATGCATAGTAATTAGAATTTGTCAAATGACGGTACTGAAAATTTATAAATCAATAATTTAATATAAGCTCATGGTTATAAACCAAACATTATGATTAATTCAATGTAGCAGCATTAGGCAGTTTATGATTGAAGTTCTGTTACACCAACATGTGTTTTATCATGACATCTTAAACTTAGAAAACTTACATAGATTCATTTTGTGTCTGTTCTGCAAAAGATTCAAAATCTGTAAGTAATGAAGATGATCGGGTTGAAGAATAAGTATGTTGTTCAGTTTCAATTATATTTGAGGTTGATGGCAGAGTATCTTGTTGCCCAGGTTCAATTTGATCTGATGTTGAAGGTTGACCAACATTAGCGAGCATTGTTTCCTTTGAAGAAGCATGTTTGTCTTGAAAAGACTGTTCAATTTTGTCGCATTGCTCTCCAGATAAATCTAAAATGTTAACGTACAATGTAAGTATATTTATTAAAAGTTTATAACTATATTATTTAGCGTTCCACTGGACTATGCCTTTTTACATGTTATTATTAGTAAATTAAGTTATTTGTTTTAGATGGTGACATACGTTTCAGGAATATTATACTCTTTTCAGTTTTATATCATATTGGGTTTGCTCAATAAATAACGAATATATTAAATGTAAAAATTTTAATTTAGTTATCTATAAATATGTAAGTGTGTCATATTTAAAATTATGTTAATAAAATCAATTTAAGTCTAATTTATTTTTGAGTATTGTAATCTATATATAAAATTCACAGATCACAAATAAATATGCAGTTATTAGAAAATGCAATATACTCCGTCTTATCAGAACAGGTAACATGTAAAAAAAACTTGTTTCTATTAGGTGGAGTTCTAATTCGCAGTAAATCGAAATTGTCAATATTTAAATTACGTATATTTAATTGTTTAAAATTAAAAAAACATCGTTTCTTTCAAAGAAATTGTGATAATTAAAATGCTTTTTACATTTTGTTTTAATAGCTTCAACAGCAATGTAAATATATATATTGGTAGTGTGTGGGTGTACAACACTGATCTTATACTGAAAATGTATAAAAATCTTCTCCGACGCCCCCTAGATCTTAAAATTAGCCTTCTTAATTGTTTTTAATAATTTTAATAATCATAAAAATCTTAATAATGTAATATAATCTTAATAATTCCTAATACAACATTTTTCTTCGAAGTTACATATAAAATATATTCAAGATATGCTTACTGTATGGAAAATTTATTTTTATTTTTTGTGTCTAGATTGTATTCAACAGCTAATGAAAATTTAGAAATCAAAACTTTGCGATAAAAACTAGACTCCGAAGAATGAAATATTATTAAGGCAAGGCATATTTTACTATGTGTGTAATAGACATACACATTGTTTTCTTCAAAATAATTAGTATAATTAAATGTTTGGCATTTTATGTTGTTTGAATGAGTACCAAACCGGATATGTTAAACCGTTAAAATAGTTATACTGACCTTTAACTGCAGTATATGATTAGATTTTTGTAAAATATTGTTCGTTGTCATAAAATATTTTATATAACTAGTATTAAAATTTTCAGAGTGATTGATTTATCAGTAAAATCTATTTTATGCCATAGTACGGATAAGACGAGATCACGTGATACATTGACATTTTTTTAGTGCCGAATCACCATGAAACATACAGATATAGAGCTATATCTCATTAATTTATGCTGTAGTAGATGAATTATTTATTTATTTGAAAGTAAAAATGAAGTAAAATAAAAGAAGGTGTGTGAAGGGAAACATCTATTATGTAAACATGATAAAAGTAACTTACGTACATAATAAACTTATACAAATAAAGGGTCTCCCCACATTAGAAAGATACTAAGTTTTGTATAAATAGCTCTAAAATGACATATAAAACAATTCTGCTAAGTTTCAATAAGTTCAATTCTTCAGAGATATAATATCTGTGGGCCTATATGATCTAGCCAGATAAAATCGTCCACCAACATTTCATGTTCTGCTACTCAAGTCGGTCCAAAACTTACAGATAAAAATAGCTCACAATTACTTGAATACAAATATATGCCAAAATAATATTTATATTTTATATTTCTAAGTGTCGAACTTACGAGGTCATCAAAATATTCTGAAAACTATGACCAATAACTTCAGAATAAACGTATTTTCGAATTGTATTGCCTGTTTGTGTTTAAAACAGCATTTTCCGTCAATTTAAGGTTGATACATGTATTTGTTATATATATATATATTCAATTTAGCATTTATGACACGATCATAAAAAAATCGATAATGAAAAATATAAGTAGGCCTTTTTCAAAAATGATGTAATTTTTGGTATATGTACTAAATTGCACCTAAATCGGTCAATGTTAAGGACACTGGAAAAACCCCTCCTTCAATTACTAGCACGTATACAAAATCATAAGGACTGTAAAGGATTTATATATACGTTGTCTATTAATTATAAAACAATGGATATTACTTTTCGGTATCAAAAAGTCCTCTCTTTCCACTGAGTTATAAAGCGCTAATATATAGATATGATTGACTTTAATTGACTGTGTGAATTCATGTGGCGAGAAAGACATCGCGGAGAGGATTTGTTCGATGTTGTATTAAATGACATAAGTGCCCATAACCCCTTGTAAATATTGTTTGACTTATTAATTTATGTAGATTATGGTCGTGTTTAATTGTAATTTATAAATATTATCTTATTTACTTAACTTTAATTTCAATTTTTAAATGTTGGGGAGAAACTGAAGAAAAGCCAATTACTTAAAATATTAACATAAAAAAGGGGCCAAAAAAGAGGTCCGCCTAATTTATTTAGTAAAATTATCTAAATCTTTGTACTGTATAGACCTATTATGATAAATCAAAACAAATAATGACAATTGTGACCTATTATAATATAAATTATCGCATCAATTAAAAAAGTAACGAAGTATTTAACTACTACAATACCGTGGTATCAATCATTTGTATGGACTGTATATATGCATACATATTGTGTTGTTCAACGATAACATAAATATATTCAAGATAATTTAATTTATAATTTGTATTATTAGTCGAAAATATTTTCACATTACTGTTATATGGTATTATTCGCTATTAAAATATACTAAAATATGCTAACGGTTAGATAAATCGTTTTCATAACCATTTGTTTTGTGTACATTAAACTAAATGTTAGCATCAAACTCAAATATTCAATATCCCGCATAACTATCAACATCCCGCAAATTCAATATCCCGCAATCAAATGATAAAGTCACGTCTTATTGGGCCAATAAAGTAGGATTTACTTACTTTTAATAAAAATATTTTCCCCATCATCACCAGTTGCCATTAATAGAATACACTTTAAAAGAAAAAAACTGACTGTATCGATAGTCGACAATAATTTCAATAAAATATATTAAAAGATAATAATCAAAATATATTCCAGGAAATTCTAGATAGTACTCCAATCAATAATTGTACGCTCAACAAAACAAATTGTATGCAGTAACTTGTGTTGAATGATCAAATTATATAAGGAAGCATTCTTTTTTTAGACGCAGAGTGAGTCTAACATTCTCCTTTCATAAAAGAAAGTATAAAAAATCAATACTTTTCCATTTAAGCACTGGTAATTGGCATACCTTCAATAAGTAGTATCAATCTAATAACATTTATTATATCAGTGTAACACTGGAACAGTGTGTACCTGGGGGTCACTTTAGAATAGAATGCATAATTTTTTATTAATATTACTCACATATTTGAACCTATATTGTGTACCATTTGCATTTGTTAGTGTATGTATTTAGTAATTATATAGTTATAGTTTTTTTGAAACAGAAATCCAGAAACCCACTGGTGTTGGTATTTAATATTGGGAATAAATAACGTAATTGACATGACCGATAAATAATAAATAAATATGATACCAGAAGGAAAGAAAAAAAGTGGAATTTAACAATTTTGAAATCAATATTTACGTAAAATATTGATTTGTGTAATTTAGAAAGTGAGTTGAGAATTGACGAGTTAGGAACAATATAATAATATCGTGAAATATATCATCCTTAAACTAAAATATTAAAGTAAGTTAAAAGCAGTTCCAGATAATATAAAAACTCTCTACAATGTTGCCAATTTTGGAATAATAATAAGAGTGTTCAACATAATATGGTCATAATTATAGTGTATACCAATTTAATAAAAATGTGTTGCTAATTTCTATATGTGCATATTATGATTTTAAAAAAACTTTATAAAAAAAAGTTAATTGAGAGCTATATAAATATATTAAATATATATATTATTACATATTTCTATAATCCTAGATGTTCATGAATAAATAATAAAATCACTAAAAAGGGAACAAATAAAAAATACCAGTTCTTTCGAACCCTTTTAAGGTTCAAACACATAGGTACAATCTAAAATTGCAAGAAACAACCCATTGAATATAACGGAAAGAAAGAAATAGCGGCATATTATATTATAAGAGCACATTGTAGATTAAGAAAAGTTACGACATTGATTCAATATTTAATTTATTACAAGTTGCAATATCTACATGATGGAAACCCGAATTGAGATTGAGAGTGATGTTCTTACTTTAGTTTTATAACATTAAAAGCAGATTCAATAATTTTACGTAAGTTAAAATCCCTGCAATGGTGTTGTGGCGGGAATCACTCCAAACACCGCATATTATATACTAGAACCTTCTTCACTAAAGGAAGAAATGTCGTTACAGATAACTTTTTCACTAGTAATGCTTTGGACATTAAGTTGCTTCTAAGGACCTTTCTTTATGAGGAATAATTGAAAGCATCGAAGAGAAATACCTGCTTGTCTGACTAATATCCATGAACTCCCTCAATATTCGTCATCTTTTATATTTGACCATCAAAACGTGATTAACCTGGCCTTGTAGCTTATGTTCCACGCCGCTATAAAAGTGTATTGCTGCTGAGTTCCAGTCATATATATCGCAAGAAGTTGACGAAGAAAATGACAAAAGAAAGACTATTTTGATTCTTGTTTAATAAAACTCATCAAAATGAGGTGTCGATAATTGTGACCAAAACGTCGACGAATTTACTTGCTGCAGTAAAACTGAAAGATGGCCTCTGGGGTTGTATTACAACCTTTTGGACACCGCAGTACTCAATGCCTTTTCTCTCTAATGAAGAAAACCGGTTCCAGATATTCACGGAAGGTTTTTATCCAAAACTTGAATTATAATCAATTGGCTACACCCCATATTTTGTAACGTGTGACTCTCCATCACACATCCAAAGATGCAAATCTGCATGCCATAGTCATTGGAGTTTTCAATCCATAGCCAGTTATTCAACAAATTGAACATGTTTTTCAATCCGGCCGTTGTTTCACCTGTAGGAAGAAGAGCTCTAAATCACGATGTGTCCAACACACCGAGTTCAGATTAAAACTTTTAAGTGTGCAAACAAGCTGTGCTAATCGTTAATGTTTTATACCTGTCATATCTCTGCCACGTTTAGTGACATTTATGCATACTTTTGTAAATTGTATTTTCAAAGATACCTTTGATTATTTTTTAATATCCAGCATTTTGTAGATAAATGCATCGTATATATTGGGTATTTATAATAAATACCTACACTACTTATCTATTTATTCTATTAGATAGCAAATAGAACAACTTAAAATAAAACGAATTGCGATATATGTATAAATTAAAATCTCAATCCATGCAATAATAGAAAAAATATAACATCAACATCCTACATTTAAGTTTCAAACGATACTAGTTTCACTAATGTTTTTAAGGTATTTTATATAAATATAAATTAAAAGAGTTAAATTATTAAATGTAATATCATTGTCATCATTATCATTGTCATTATCATCGTCATCAAATAAGAGGCAATTACTATTAAAATTACGGTAGGCTACATTGTAACTCATCATAAACCGAACATGTCATATTCGTTGAATACAAATTATGCAGATGCGACTATTGTATTTGTATGTGTAACAAACGATAACACGGATTTATCACCTGCGTACATACCGTTACTAAAAACCCGAATTGTGGTATACTAAATAATTTTCTGCAGTTACAAATACTTAAATTTATTATACTTTTTGCCATTGAAAGATATTGGTGTCATATTTTCAAAACCAAATAAGACGTACGTGTATCGATGTTTTATGCAAATAAGTCTCAAAAAGTACAAAATGACCATTGTTCTGGTCATTTGTGCGACGTCTCAAAAATATTTATTTTCTAGCTTTTCAATATTTTAACTATTTTATATAACTAATAAATAATTTTAAATGACGTTAATAATAAAAGTTAAAACAAAAATTTTGCCGACATATTTGCCAAACTTATTTGCTCACATTATCTATTGCGGTTATAATATTAGAATAATTAAATTTAAATTTATCGACACATACATTTTGAGCGCCATAATTAACACAAATATACTTACAACTTACAAATATGATAAAATAAAGAGTGAAGTGATCAAATAAATTCAGCTACTATTCATCAATTGTATATTGTGGATTTTTAACAATAAAAAGAAATATCAATTATAATAAATCTACACAAAATACAGAAAGATATTAACACAATTCTTGTATTATCACATTAAACTATTTTAGTCATTATATATATTTAAATCTGAGCTTTGACGGAGGCGTAATATATAATAAGCTATATTATTGTATTACCTTGTTTTTGTCATATCGATATCATTATAATAGCTAAATAATGCAAAACATTTTTCTTCATATCATTATGCATTATGTATACTGTAAATACTGTAACTTATAATGATATATTAATTGTGCCTATTGTATAAATTATGGTGACGAGTCAAGAAACTTAAAAAAAAACTGTGACTATTTCATATAATTTAACCATAATTGTTATACATATTAATAAACCAATGAATTGGAACTTATAACAATACTTAATAAGTGACATTTTAAACGACTTATTAAGTTTAGTTCAGACATAGCATATGCACTTTAAGTGACTTAAAGTCAAATATAATTTATAATAAGAATACCAAGTCACTTTAAGATATTGTAAGTAGGATAGAAAGTCACATTTGAAGTTATTGTAATTTAAAAAGTCAGATTTTAAGTTTTTGTAAGTATAGAAAGTCACATTTTAAGTTATTGTAAGTGTAGCAACAAACTTTAAAAAACCAGAATAGTAAAATAGTAAAAAAAACATCGTACCAAATAGAATTTACCTTTATACCAGTAAAATTACAAGACAATTTCATAGAAATATAGAAAAAGTACAGTTGAAAGTGTATAACTTCTTGGCGTGTTGGATATCCAAATCTTTCTAGTTGATATCCATCTTGGCTTCGCGCCAACCCTCTTGGAATCAAAAAAGTACAACATCTTTAAATAGAATAAAGACAAAATAAATTTTAAAATTTTGAAATAATTTATGCTGGATTCAGGAATAAGATCTGAAATATTGATCCGGATAAAGCAATACGAATGATCCATATTATAAAATCACTTTATTTTGGAATTAATTTAATCAATATAATCAACTTAAAATAATTTAAAAGATGTATGATCAAGTTATTAAAATTCGAAAGAGGCTTCATGTAATAGATAATGTAAATCTTATTTTTAACCAATCGATTTTATAAATTAACATGTAATAATATTATATATACATCATTAGAAACGTAAAAATCCATGCTATATCACATAATAAAACAAATATTAATATCATACAAATATTTGCAATACATTAAACGATAAAATTCTCAAAATGAAGAACGAAACACAAATAAAATAAAAATATACATATTATTCAACAAAAAATCTTTGAAATTGATACATAGTAGAAAAAACATAATAATATAACAAACGTAGTTATCCTGACAATTTAGTTATATGTACTGTAATTTTCATTAAAAACTTAGTTCGCTCAAGTAAAATTTTATTTTTGTAAGAGCTAACACAATTTACGGTATATCATTTCTTTTAATACATGAGTAACACCCTTTTTCCATTTTGCATAATAATTATTATATAGTATTCTTTATGTGTAAGAATGTCCATGTTAAGATTATTAATTTATGAATGATTATTTGATTAACGACATATGTCAACAAGTACACTTTTTGAAGTTAACAATTTAATTCAGGTTTAAAATAATATTAAAAAACACATCCAAAATAATTTTAAAAATACATAAACTCACAGTTTAGTAAATCTTCGGGTGCGGTCTTCCTAATTCCTAAGTAGCACAGAAATTCCTTCTTCGGAAAATTATTCTCAATCAATTTGTATCCGAAGGATGTTATGGATGCATGGAGAGTTCAGTTTTTCTACATTAAATACTAAGACACTCCTCAAGAACTAAAAAATATTGATATATAGAATAAAATGGTTTATAGTAGTTTATAGAATTAGGAAGAATAATTTAAAATAAATAAATTATTAAATTATTATAGATAAGTAATATTATTTGAAAGGATTTCTACGCGGTGCAAATTAGCTCAGAAAATGTTTAATAAACATCTTACCTCCTGACTTATTATTTTAGAGAATATACAGTATTATTGTTGCAATTTATGAGATGACCAATAACAATCACAAAAATTTGCCAATATGTGTAACTTTCTTATCCTTGCATAAAGAAAATTAATAACAATTTAAGTACAATGCAAATACAGTATATATAAAGAACATCATTTTTCGTGATTAAAATCACAGTTTTGTTTAGTTTTTTTCACGTCCTTGTGTATGTACCAAGTTTATATTCAAACGATATATAACAAATTAGATGAGAATATAATAGATTTGTTGTAATTTATTGTCATCTGGGATCGTATAATCGTAATAATGATCAGTTATAATTATATTTTTCACGAAGTTTTGCTAATTTTGTCACAATAGTAATATATTACTAAACAGTTAGAAACTGTTAAGTTTACAAAAATAATAGACTTATACAATAGTATGTACAATATATGCCAGGAGTGATTATAAAAGTAATAAAATGAAACATGTTTCACTACAATTTATACGAAATATATACAGTATAAAAAGTATATCGTAATTTATTCTTTTTAAAATGACACTCATTTAGTCAAAGCGAACATCCATTTAGGAAAACAATCAATGTAGATATATATAATTAAAATTAAAGTTAATGAAATCATACAATAATAGAGTAAAATGCAAATATAAAGGTTAAACCCACAATATTGATATTGACAAACATTTTATTTAATTAAAACAAACTCAATTAATAAAAAGTTTACATACCTGAATACTTGAAATATTTCGACTATTGTATATATATTTTTTTATAATCATGCCACACTTTCGCCACATTCTATTATCATACCAACACAATAAAATAAATAAAATCAAAGAACGCAACACGAACAGATCACAATTACCACCACCTGCGCAGAAACGTGCGTACTAAATGCATAACAAATGCTTAAATCTGAAAAGAAAATTGCTTGGTTTCGTTAGCTAATGAAATTTAGAGGCTATAAAATGGTCTATTCGATATTTAGCGGGAGTATGAGAGCTAATTAAACAAAATCTTCAATCATAAAAAAATGCTCGGTATGACTAGTCAATTAAATTTAGATACTGTCATAGAAATATAAATAGTTATATTTCTATTGATACTGTTAAGTGATCAATTGGATATATAGCAAGTAGTATGCAGAGAGCATTCGTATCGGTATCGATAGAATTAGCCTAATGACATATGTAATCAATACTATTGCATTGTGTAGGCCTACTTATTTATATTTTATTTTGTAGTATTATTTGAGGATATATTAATCGCAATCAATTAATTAAATGAATTATTATTATTATATTGTACTATATTTTGAACGATATTTGTGAGTTGTTTCTTTGTAAATCGTACTGAATATTGTATAAAGTGTTACGGTTTATTTTCAGTTATAAAAAACAAATGAAGTAAGAATTTAGATAAATGGTTTTATAATTTTGAGTTGGGGTAAAAGTATAATGCACAATTCAGCCAAAAATAAAAATGCACAAAACGAAAAGTAAAATGCACAAATAAAGAAGATTTATTTGGTCTACTTGTAAATTAATGCCTAAATTGTGGAAATTAATTGTATTAGGTAATTTTTTTCATTTAGTTCTATATTTATATTTTACTTGGTATTGGATGTATATACACATGTTTCTTCCTTATTTATTTTTGGACACAATTTAAATGAATAATGTGCCAATAAACAATTTCTAAGCTGTTTGCGTCAACTGACACAGTTACAAGAGGTTTGTGTAAAGTGACAAATTACGAAAAGTTTATGTATATGTTAGTATTAATACTACGTCATTTAGATTTTGTGTCAATCCCGACACGAATATAAGTGTCCCCAAACTTGTCGATACCACAATTATGTAAAGAAAAGTGTGAATGCAAATACGAGGGTATAAATATTTAAATTAAACATTATACATTTATAACATACGATCAAATTTCTATAATTTCTATAGTTTATTAAACTTAATCGCCACAAAAATTTGATTTTTTGTAAAATTTATTAAGTTGACTTAACAAGTCAACTTATCATCACTTATTATGTTACTTTTTAAGTATTGTAATTCAAAGTTGACTTAAATGTACTTATAAGTTATTGTAAGTATTGTAAGTAGTTAAAGTCCATTGTTAAGTGTTGTAATAAGTTCCGATTCTTTGGGAAGTATTAACAAAACTATATTTAATTTAATTTATTTTATTTAATATGTTTATATATTATTTAACTAATATATTTAATTAATATACCACTTGTAATACAAAATAATGATTAATAAAAAAGTGTAGTTTTTTGTAATAACTAACAGGCACGTCGGAACGTTTTCAATATTTAGGGACAGTTTCGCTTGGAATTTTTTCCAGTTTTTTTAAGCATGTAAAACGTATCAAAACGGCTTCAAAATAGTAATAACATTAATAAATACACAGTTACACAATTTATTGGCGTACCTAAAGTGTACACTGCCCCCTTCACCTTTATGTTTATGGGGAGGGGGGCGCTTCCGATGTCCATACAATATTTAAAAAAAATTACAACCAGGCTTAAATTTGTTTAAACGAAAATGCGGTACAATCTTTAAATGTGGCAATATTTATTAAGTTAATTTTAAGGGTAGAAACTATTGTTATTTTATAAATAGTTTTAAATCTTTTCTTCAAATCTTTTGAAATGAAAACGTATCTTTATATTACGCTTACTATGGCTGTTAATAAAAAATGTATATTTTATATGCACACCAAACAAAAATTTTTGTGAACATAATATCCTTGAAATGTATAATTAATCCCTGCGCAAACATTGATAACAGCTGTTTTTTAAATTTCAATAACGGAATCAATAGATTATTTCGAAAATGACATATTTCTTATCACACCTTTTCATTTTCATTTCAGTAACAATCTTTACTAATAATGCACAGCCTTATCAAAACGTAAGTAATACCATTTTTTTAAATATAGAATTTTACTAATCAGTTACAGACACAGTATCTATATTAGTTATTACTATTACTATAAAGTCTAAACTGAAGTTATAACTGAACTATGTCTATGTGCCTATAAGACTTAAGCCTATTGCAATATATATGTATGTATGTATGGCTAGTACGTATGAGAACAAACCTGGCTATATAGTATTTGTTTGGTCTCACTCAGTTTCAAGTTCTTGTTACTTCAATTAATATTAATTAATTTATATCATTTAAGAAATGTTAATAATAATATACAATGGTTTTATACTGATATACTTAACAAAGAATGTTGTAAATCATCACACTGGTACTTCCGAAATATCCGGAATTCCTTAAGATCAGACCCTTAAATTATTAAATTTCAATAAATGCTACTAAATAGTAAATGTTATAAGATACATTTCTCTTCTGAAATATAAAAAAAACAAAATATATTAATAATAGTATTAGTGTATTAAAAAATATGTTTTATTTTGTTTCATTTACCATATATCCAGTCATACAAATCAATTCAAAATGGCTGAAAGACCTTGAAGTTTTGTTTTGAAAATGTGCTGCCAGCTAAGTAATGATTTGTATGCACTTAATATTACTTTCCATGATGTATCATGTCATGTGTAATGTTCAATACTATTGAACATTACTTCAATACTATTGAACATTACACATAATAGAGACTTATCTATTACATTGATTGCTTTAAATGGTTTAATAAAGAATACAATGATATGTGCACATTATAATGCTTTCATGGCTTTAAATTCAACACTATAGTATTGACAATATTAACAATATAGTAAAAAATATTATTAAATGTTATTTATATTATACCTTTTAATAATAGCATATGTATGTCAGTGACAAAGAGCACATTTGGATAGTTTACTAACAGGCTGTATGGAGTGGGAATTTATGATCTGTTTGACAGTTCATGAACTTGCTGGATAGAGTAAGAATAAAATTATTACTGGATTAATCAGGAACTGGATGGTTGATTAAAAAATTAAAAACTTTCCAATATAAAATTAATATATTATGGACTTATATTTATGCAGTTACATTCAATGTAATTATACTAAGAACCTAACAATAATCATATAAGGACTCATATGATCTTTCACAGTGAAATATCCTATAATGGGTACCCTACTACTGTAATGACAATCTACTTTAATTAACTTCCAACTGCATGCTATACTTTACGCATCTGTGCACTGTTCATCATTGTCTGTGTAAAGGAACATAATTTTCTTAGTATGGTACACTCCATATAGGCAACAATATCTACACCCATTGTACCCTGAGTAGCTTTTAATACACTGGAGGTAGGTTCTTATGGGAGCATCACATATAAAAAATACTCTCTGCCAATTTAATAAAATGCCAAACTGCTGCAGAAGTTGTCAAGATTAGGTTTCCCAATACCTGCAAACAAAACTATATGCAAAGGATGATGATATTTACACTCTTTGATAATAATCAATATTGGCCATAAATTCAAAGAAGAACTCCTGAACAAAAGAATTCCATCAATACCAATCTGTATCTTTAGAGACATATACTTATGATACAAAAAGAATTATCAGAGAAACTTTAAGTTTTCTTTTATTGAAATATGATGGCTGAATTTTTTTAATGTTTTTTCCGCACGTACATGGAAGAGGGATCATCCAAACCTTTATCTCTCAAATTTTTTAAAAGGTAAAGCAATGACAAATATTTTAAAATTTAAACAAAATAGCCAGTTTTTCACTCAATAATAAGTGTTTGTTCATATCACCATTCATCTTCTTTCAAACCGGTAAGAGTAATTAAATAAAATAATAAACATGACAATTATTATATTTTATACAGGGTTCCCACATGTTTGGGTAATACAAATCTGTGCTCTTTTATTACCTAGGTAGATTTATTTAAACAATTTTTGAACAATAGCTAATATCTGAAATAACTGATTGTATTAACAATGTATATACATACAAATATTTAATAACAATATTTAAATTTATTTTATGTATTTCATGGTATTGCTTTAATATACCACATAATTTAATAATAAAAGATGATGACAATTGTACAAAACTAAATATATTGGAATATGATTTGATATTGCAAATGATATAATCATGGAAGTTAAAATTATTTCTAAATACTCACCAGTATAATCTTTATGATGAACAAATAAATTTGTTCAGTTTTCATTTTCATCTCTATTGACTTCTTTAAACAAATTACAAAAATCTATTGTTAAAACATTTGTAGTTTATCAACAACATTTAAAATGCATTATTGATGGATTAGTCAATTAAAGATATACAAATACTTTTTCATTTGATTGATAACTTTATATGATAATTGATAAAAATTGTGGGTATTTAAAACAAAATATGATATGAATCTGCCAAAAATTCTCTATATATATGTACTATATTTTATTTCACATATATTATTAGAATAACAATTAATCACCTGAATTTTCTCCAAAATCATTTGATTGCAAACTAAACTCATCTTCACTGGTACCTTCAAACAAAAATATATTCTCTATATTATAATATCCAACTATTATAATGAATGCAAAAATGTATTGAAAAAGTCATATTATCAGATGGTTAAACTATATATATAAAGGTAGGAATACTCTGTTGATAGTTGTATAAATATTACATCATTTCCAGTTACCTTTAAATCATTATCTAAGATTAACAGCTGAAATATGTACAACAAGTAAAAGTTCACTTTTTATTTGATGAACTTAACATTAAACAGAACTATAAATACAAGTATAATTAATGCTTTCCTGTAATTTCATCTGTAATGTTCTGTGACTCCTATAATTTAATTTTTTAAATTTTTATTATCTACAGCACATTACATCATAGAACAATTTCAACATATTTAAAAAGATTGCATATGGTAATCCAAGAATTCAAAATATTACCTGTATAAGGATGTTTCATGATGGAACAACTGAACAAAATGTTTTCTTTTTATTCCAAACAACTTCAATTAAAATTTTGTAAAAAACATATAATATTTAATTTACATCAAGATAAAATTTAAAAAAAGTTGTACAAAGTTTTCACAAATAAACCAATTTCTCATAACAAGTTAACACTGTGCTTAGGATAAATAAAGTAGTTTTATAATTAAAATTAGATATTAGTATCTGTCTAGACATCCAATAGCATTTCTGACAGTGTTTGTATTATACCAATTATACTATAATTTTTTTAAAATATTTAATAAATCTTTAATAATTTTTTAATATTTTAGCACATTTTTGTTGGAAGACCTATTTACAAAATTATACAAAATGCTTCAAAAAAATTTAAGAAACCAAAAAAATTGTACAAACTTATATAAGACCTACCAACCTTTCAATAACTAAAATCAGGAAATTTGTATGATCTCCAGGCACATATGGCAAGGTGGGAAGCATCTAAGAGCTAAGAATGCACCTAAAAGGCTTGGAAGAAGATCATTTAGTGTATAATCTTCTTCTTGGCCCATCCATGCTTGGAAATGGTTTTTGATCTTGACTCTAAAACCATCGCTTATGTGTTTGATAAATCGTATCTGGTGGTATCTTGTTGTTTCATAACTTTGAGTTTCACTTTTATAACTGAAACTAGTAGCTGGTGATCACATCAACAAGCTCCAGGATATGTTTGAACATTCTGGATACTCGATTTTCATCTATTTCGCATTAAGAGCCTATTTAATTGCATATCTTTCCATCGGGAGATTTTCAGGTGCATAACTTCCTGGGATGTTGTAGATAAAGTATGTTGGAAATAACAATATCATTTGAGATGCATAATTCAAGAAGTCTTGTTCCAGGTGGGTTCTGCGATCCGAGGCCATAAAAACACATTGTATTTTACATTCTTTCTTGGTTATCAGTTACTTTAGCATTGAAATCAACAAGAAACGTATTTAATACATATTAGTACATATTTGTTTTGTACACTATAACGGTACTTATGGCCGCGCACAGGGTGACTAAAACATGTATCTGTTAATACCAATAAACATGTATTAAATACATATTTTAAAATAACTAAAAATACATGTTTAATAACTAAAAATACATGTTTAATAACTAAAAATACATATTTAATAACTAAAAATACATATTTAATAACTAAAAATACATATTTAATAACTAAAAATACATATTTAATAACTAAAA